>JAQFVV010006569.1:70654-178535 GCA_028023455.1 Epiperipatus broadwayi | reverse complement strand
TAATGTTTGGGGCCTTCTTTCTTCAATTTAAATGGAATGCAGCAAGTACGTTCCATTACAATATATATGTACTACTTCAATTTTTTTTTCAAATCTAACAAGTATTTTTCAAAGTCATTTTTATTATTGCAACTTTAGACACATTTACCTCCAATAATATGTCAATTTGAAACTACAAATAAATAAATTGTATTAAATTTTACACTAAAATTTTATTGATAACAAACTAAAATCAACACCAATGAAAACTAATAATAACAGAATAATAGCAATAGATTTACTTGCCATTAAAAGTTTTGGTTTGAGATTCTGATGAAAAAATTGTGTCTCCTTTTGTCCTCAAGTTATCAGTGGTAACAGAGGCCTCTGTAGTTCCTTTAAATAAAACAGATGATATATCATCAGAAGGATTAGTATGAAAAGGCGACAAATCGGTAACTGTTATGGTTTTAGTACCAACCGGACTTGTATTGGTGAAAACTGTACTTTCAGTAAATGAATCTGCAATAAAAGTATTTAAAAAAACAAAAAAAAAATGCTAGTTTTTAAAAATGAGGAACTATATCTCACTATTTTTAATAATAAAAGTTTTATAATCTATTTAAGTACATATTATGCAATTATTAAATATACACATATTATTGGAACATAAATTACTTTATATTTGTAAAATCTCTGCAATTGCAAACTTAAGTGAGCCATGGTTGATCTTTAAAAATTAAAGTAAAAATTTACATGACATATACAAGGGACCAGAATTGAGGTAAGCCATCTGTACACTTACTAAATAACTTTAGAAATAATATTCAGTTTTTACCCGAATAACAGGTTTATTTCTCGAATATATACTATGAGTAGCCTGTTATTAAATAAATCTAACGTCAGTGGTTGAATTTCTTGAATTACTAATTATAAACGGTCAATTTTTTATAGTGTTGAACTATAACATGACATTATTTTTATTAGGGTACTTTATTTCACTTTGTTAATTTTTATCGTTACCTTTTTACTATAAGGCCTTCAAATACGGTATATATATATCTAGTGATCGTGTGTGTGTATATATATATTGTGCTCTTTTCTATAGGTCAATGATAGTTATAAATGGTCAATTACTAAAAAATTTTAAAATTAATATTATATAGTATGTAATATTATAGATTATATTAAGCAGTAAAAGATTAATATGATATATTTAATAATAAATATTGTGATGGTGAGAATTGTATCTAATTCTATATTTTCTAAATTGTTTTTCAAAATTTTATATAATTATGTTATATAATATAAGTAGCAAATTTATTAAGACAGATAAAAATAGACTAAACACCGGAAATGACTACGTGACTGTCTGTAATATTCTATGTATAAGCACCGGTTTAAATTAATACTAATAATTAAAATATTTAAATAGTATATTATAGAAGTGGATAGAATTGTCACACATCATAATAAAAATAAGTAGTATACACTTTTATTAATTATTGTTTCAAAATTGTTTTAAAGGTAGTTAAATTGTAATAGATAATAATTGATTTAAAAATAATAATGAGTTAACATTTAAAACTATTACATCATGATTTTAAAACTTTAGAAATTGTTTATAAATCCAAGTAGGGATTAACCAATAAAAAAAAATAGATCTTGGCAGACAACCAAAATCGCGCCAACTAATTGTATAAACAGGAGAGAACAAAAATGTGTTGACTCCAGAGCAGAGGTAAAATTTTAAGCTCTCTAATTCTTTTTCCCTTCAATTTATTAGTCAATTTTATTATAATTTTAATAATATCTTTGAAAGAAACCAACTGACAATTTAAAAAATCATCCGAAGAGAATCTTAGAATAAAATGTTTTAAAAAAAGTTTTTCATAGTAATGTTTCACTAACTTTACAGTAAACTTCCAGTGGATTCTATCGAAATATAATCGGAGTTTTCAATAGAAAATGGATATATTCTTAAAACCAAGTTGTAAATTTTATAATGTTCCAAATATGTTAATATTATTCATTGATATAGTTTATATAGCGTATCATTATGAAAGCTGTTTTCGTGCGTATAAAATCAATGAAAGGACATTGTGTGCAAAGTTAATGAAGATAATGGAAAATAAAAATAAGTATTATTCATATAAGAATAAATGGACAAAAGGAATTTTAATATTGAAATAGTTTGAATTGCTTTCTTTAAGATTACTTGAGAAAATACTCTAGAAAATAGTTAAAGATCGAAAGTAGTGTATATAAAATAATAATGAATGAAAGTGAAGTTTACCAAGGAAAACACTTGCCTAAAGAAAAAAAAATTTTACAGAAGAGAAATATAAAATATTGGATCCATGAAAAACGCAATTGGTACCATAATTAGTTAATAATTGTAGTTTAACTAGAAATAAAGATGCATCAACATGCCGAGGTAATATTCGCCAGAACATTAAAAAGCTTCGTGGGATAACTAAATAAAATGTTTTCTAATAATTTTGGATTAAACACTAAAACTAAAGATCATCTAAACAGTTTATTAAATGAACTAATTTATTTAAAACTTTAATAAGCATAAAGGAGAACATTCGGACAAAAGAAGAAATAATAAATATTATGGGACTAACCAAGATTTACCGTCAGAAAAATATGTGATTATGGTTTGAATTATTTTCTTTACTAATCTAAGTTAAACATTAAGTTTTAGATAGCGATAGGGAAAACAAAATACATTAATTTGTGATATAACATTATATGAAATAATATGTTTTGATTTTGAATTTTAAAATAAAATTGTATGTATGTGGAAATTTGTATATTTGCGATGCTCGAAGAGAAAGAAACCTACTACGAACTCTGATAGGAAGATAAAGATTGTTTTTGATAACATTTATAATTATTAATGATATATAATGTATGTTTTATTTATTTAGATCAGCTGAGAATCGATTGAATGTAGCGCAAAAGTTTTATTGTTATTATTGTTGTAAAACGCATTTTTAAAAACAACACTCTAAAACACTTTGAGATGTGATTAGATTTTTAAAGATATGCATACAATAATCATTTTATGTGTTATTAATATAGTTCAATATAACCGACAGTTATGTGATATTTTCTGTTAATTTTCCGATTGGGATATTTAAATGTTATTTTAACAAAACGTAGATGTTGAACCTACAGTGTAATAAAGCAAGACAAATTGTTCTTATGGAATAGGGAAATGTTTTTATATTAGTGAATTTTGTTTATTGTTTTTAAAAAGTAGTTAGTATTTTATCGATGTTGGATACAGTAAAAATCTCGAGAGATAGTTTGGGTAGTGACTTGGTAGTACGTGGTGATTCGGAAACCAAGAGGATGTATTAAAAACTAGGATGCTACAGGGAATAAAATAATAGGTAGTTTTAGATGTTAATCAGCGTAGTTAACAAAGCCCTACGACTGGTACACATGTTGTCTTGGACAGTGGTATTTTATATATTTCTTGTGAGTCATACTAGATGTTTGGTAAAGCTGAGTAAATAGCTGCCACATCATGCTTATTGCCAAGGTTATTAGACAATGAATGTCGGACCTATTCACACTGTTCCATACATTTTTGAAGTATATTGCGGATAAGTTATCTATCTATTTTCCCGATATCCTATACATCTTTCGCTATCTTTATCTGTATTTCTTGCAACTACATCGTTATATGATAAGTCTATTAAAAGGGAAACAATAGATATTTTAGAATGTATGTCATGCTATTATTTGGAATAAGAATAGTTAAGTGTTAACGAAGAGTAGATTATGATTATTGAAAGAAAGATGCAGATATCCTAAGAAGGGAAGGAGTTAGAGAATTATTTTAATTCCTTTTTAAGAAATGAACTATAATTTTATAAAAGTATATCCAAATAGAAATATACAAAAATATTAAATATAATTTCACGTTCTCTTATTGTTAATTATATTTTAAAAAATATAAGTATTGCATATTTAAAAAAAATACAATAACATTCGATACTTATAGTATATGTGAAACTGTAACAGGTGATAATTAAACCTGTGTTATAGTATTATACATGAGTATGGCTTATGGAATAAACGTATTATAGTTTACGAGCATTGGAGAACAAACGTTAAAAGTAATAATAATATTTGAATAATATGCGGAGTGACTTATATAAAGTTACAAGAAAATGTAATTTTCTTTTAAAAACCATATTGATTGTAAAATTATGATGTTATAAATGATGTTTATCCACATAGATAATTTATAATACAGTAACTTTAATATTAAAAGGTAAAGAATGGTGTTACCCATAAAATAGTTAAAATAAGTGATATGATAAACCTAATGAGAAATAAATAAATAACTTTTAAAAGGCATAATAAGTTTAATTAACGATAAAAGAAATATAAATGTGTATAATTCAGCTATTGTAGTGTAAAGAAAAATGAGGATATCCCTTGTAAATAGATGTAGATGGATTTGTTTGTTTTATTTATTTTTATTGATGTTAATAAAATTTTAAAATTTGTTTATTAAAACTTGTGTCTGAGTTTTGTTTTCTCTACATCATTGCATGAATTCACAGGGTATGTTCACAACCATTAAACTAAGTATATGATTGTTTGCACAAAAGATAAATAGAGAAGTATGTTTAATCTTAATTATTTATTGATGTTCTTGTAATTAAATAATTATAAAATTGCATTGCGTTATTGGTCATCAATCCATTATCATAATATTTTGCTAAATTATATGCTATTAGTTGCCACTTGCTTTATTTATCAGATTATCTAAACACTGCCACTTATTAATTTATTTTATTACTTAAAGATAAAAAAGGGGATATTAGATTATTAACTAATTTATTACGGTTATAAATTTGCGATGAAAGAAAAGCTATACTAGTTGGATTAAGCAATGAAGATTGTGATTATTATTATTTTATTATTAATCTAATTTCAGAGTAGTAGATTATGACATAAAATCCCTTATCATATTTTGCTACCATATGTTTATTAACATATGAATAAATTTAAGAACCTGAGATTATTTCAGTTGAGCTAGATGATTACTATTATTATTATTAGAGATAAAAGATTAATACTTTAATTGTTAAATGAGTTTTAGTGATTAGAAGTTGCAGAAGTCATAAGAATACTATGTAGTTATTATTTGTAATAGTAGTATAAGGGGGGATAGTGTTCTTATGCCGTTGAAGTGGTATCCTGTGGGATATTGTCTCAATGTAATCTACCTTGTCACCCGTATTTCCACTTCTAGTCTCATGAATTCCTGAATATTTATTTGGGTTAGTTTAAAACAGAACCTAAATTAATTTTAAGAAATTTGAGCTAGTAAAGCATTTAATTGAATATTTAATTAATTATTAGAGCTAGAACCCGGTTAGGTGATTTTCACTATATTATATTTATTTTGGGGGAAGTGGAGATGCGGGAACGGGGCAGTTAGATTATGGCCCTCAACATGATTGGCCCGATGTGTAGTGGAGCTACACACGATAACAAGGTCAGAATATATATATATACACATTCACTAGATGGATCTTACCATTAGCTCTAAGCAACCTTGTAAAATAAAAGCTTGATTAGAGCTAATGGTAAGCTTCATCTAGTGATCATAAAATGCAAGCTCAAAAGCAAGTTACAAAATATGTAACTTGTTTAAATTAATATCAGTATACCTTTGAAGGTTTTTGCAATGCTATATATTGCAGAGGCTAATACTATATGGTGAAAGTGAACTAAATTTAGACCAATATAACTATCTGGTTTGTAAGTCTGGACTTGAAGACATTTACATGACTGAAAAGTTCATACTTTCAAATTGATAGAAACATGTTTTATATGTGCTGACTTTTGAATTAGTATTTTAGATCTAGTATTTTAGATCTAGTTTCTAGAATCTCAATGCTCCATTGAGGTGAGACACAAACTCGAAACCAATTGATCTGGAGACCGAGAACTCCGATAGAGATTTTGAAATCTTTCTCTTTCGGTACTTATAGAATAAAGATTGATTAGAGCTATTGGTAAGCTCCATCTAGTAATCATAAAATGCAAGCTTAAAAGCAAGTTACAAAATTTATGACTTGTTTTAATTATATATATATGTAAAATACAGTACCCATTATAAAATATTATATATCCGCCATTCTTTGATTAGCCAAAATTTTGAAAATTCCATAATGATAATAAATTTATATAATAAATGTAAAATACAGTATTTACTGTTAAAATTTATATATATTAATAAAAATCAGTAATATGTCACATGACCTATATAGTTTGTTTTACCAATATGTAATATATAAAGAACCTGCTAATAGCTCTAAACAAGATTATTTATTTTAAGTTTTATGATAAATTCTACAAGAGAAAATACCTGAAACCTTTATCTATGATGGCCCCCCATCACCAGAATGGTTTCAAGCTATGGCTCTTTATATATATATATATATATATATATATATATGATAACAGATGGTGTTCTACCAAAAACACCGTCAAGCGTAGTTTTCTGTTTACATAAACGTCAGAGCGAGCATTCACTATCTCTAACTTTAATTCCACTTTCAGATCATGATTTCAAGCTATTTGCTATCATCACTGAAAGACAGGAATAAGAAACTAGATTTAAACACAAACTCTGAGCATTTATGAAACAGTTTCTATTCAGCTTGTAAGCGTGAATCTTTTAGACACGTTAATGTCTTCAAACTCAGCATAGCAAGCCAGTTATGGGTCTGATCTCAGTTCAGCATCACCACATAGTAGAAGCTTCTGCAATATACATCATTGCAAGAAAGACCTCAAAGGTACATTTATGAAAAACAAAAAACAGAAGTTAAAAAACTTGCTAACGCTTGTATTTATGATAACAGATGGTGTTCTACCAAAAACACCATCAAGCATAGTTTACTGTTTACACAAATGTCAGAGTGAGCATTCACTATCTCTAACTTTAAATCCATTTTTGGATCATGATTTCAAGCTATTTGCTATTGTCAGTGAAAGATGGGAATAAGAAACTAGATATAAACACAAAACTCTGAGCATTTATGAAACAGTTTCTATTCAGCTTGCAAGCATGAATCTTTTAGACACGTTAATGTCTTCAAACTCAGCATAGCAAGCCATATAGCTACATGGGTCTGATCTCAGTTCAGCATCACCACATAGTAAAAGCCTCTGCAATATACAACATTGCAAGAAAGACCTCAAAGGTACATTTATGAAAAACAAAAAAACACAAGTTAAAAAACTTGCTAACGCTTGTATTTATGATAACAGATGGCATTCTACCAAAAACACCATCAAGCATAGTTTTCTGTTTACATAAACGTCAGAGCGAGCATTCACTGTCTCTAACTTTAATTCCACTTTCAGATCATGATTTCAAGCTATTTGCTATCGTCAGTGAAAGACAGGCATAAGAAACTGGATCTAAACACAAACTCTGAGCATTTATGAAACAGTTTCTATTCAGCTTGCAAGCATGAATCTTTTAGGCACGTTAATGTCTTCAAACTGTGCATAGCAAGCCAGATAGCTACATGGGTCTGATCTCAGTTCAGCATCACCACATAGTAGAAGCCTCTGCAATATACATCATTGCAAGAAAGACCTCAAAGGTACATTTTATGAAAAACAAAAAAAACACAAGTTAAAAAACTTGCTAACGCTAGTATTTATGATAACAGATGGCGTTCTACCAAAAACACCGTCAAGCATAGTTTTCTGTTTACATAAACATCAGAGCGAGCATTCACTATCTCTAACTTTAATTCCACTTTCAGATCATGATTTCAAGCTATTTGCTATCGTCAGTGAAAGACAGGAATAAGAAACTAGATCTAAACACAAACTCTGAGCATTTATGAAACAGTTTCTATTTAGCTTGCAAGCATGAATCTTTTAGACACATTACATTAACGTGTTTAAAAGATTCACACTTGCAAGCTGAATAGAAACTGTTTCATAAATGCTCAGAGTTTGTGTTTAGATCTAGTTTCTTATTCCTGTCTTTCACTGATGATAGCAAATAGCTTGAAATCATGATCTGAAAGTGGAATTAAAGTTAGAGATAGTGAATGCTCGCTCTGACATTTATGTAAACAGAAAACTATGCTTGACGGTGTTTTTGGTAGAACGCCATCTGTTATCATAAATACCAGCGTTAGCAAGTTTTTTAACTTGTGTTTTTTTGTTTTTCATAAATGTACCTTTGAGGGCTTTCTTGCAATGATGTATATTGCAGAGGCTTCTACTATGTGGTGATGCTGAACTGAGATCAGACCCATGTAGCTATCTGGCTTGCTATGCTGAGTTTGAAGACATTAATGTGTCTAAAAGATTCACGCTTGCAAGCTGAATAGAAACTGTTTCATAAATGCTCAGAGTTTGTGTTTAGATCTAGTTTCTTATTTCTGTCTTTCACTGACGATAGCAAATAGCTTGAAATCATGAACTGAAAGTGGAATTAAAGTTAGAGATAGTGAATGCTCACTCTGACATTTATGTAAACAGAAAACTATGCTTGACTGTGTTTTTGGTAGAACGCCATCTGATATCATAAATACAAGCGTTAGCAAGTTTTTTAACTTGTGTTTTTTTGTTTTTCATAAATGTACCTTTGAGGTCTTTCTTGCAATGATGTATATTGCAGAGGCTTCTACTATGTGGTGATGCTGAACTGAGATCAGACCCATGACTTGCTATGCTGAGTTTGAAGACATTAACATGTCTAAAAGATTCACGCTTGCAAGCTGAATAGAAACTGTTTCATAAATGCTCAGAGTTTGTGTTTAGATCTAGTTTCTTATTCCTGTCTTTCACTGATGATAGCAAATAGCTTGAAATCATGAACTGAAAGTGGAATTAAAGTTAGAGATAGTGAATGCTCACTCTGACATTTATGTAAACAGAAAACTATGCTTGACTGTGTTTTAGAATGCCATCTGTTATCATAAATACAAGCGTTAGCAAGTTTTTTAACTTGTGTTTTTTGTTTTTCATAAATGTACCTTTGAGGGCTTTCTTGCAATGATGTATATTGCAGAGGCTTTTACTATGTGGTGATGCTGAACTGAGATCAGACCCATGTAGCTATCTGGCTTGCTATGCTGAGTTTGAAGACATTAACCTGTCTAAAAGATTCACGCTTGCAAGCTGAATAGAAACTGTTTCATAAATGCTCAGAGTTTGTGTTTAGATCTAGTTTCTTATTTCTGTCTTTCACTGACGATAGCAAATAGCTTGAAATCATGAACTGAAAGTGGAATTAAAGTTAGAGATAGTGAATGCTCACTCTAACATTTATGTAAACAGAAAACTACGCTTGACTGTGTTTTTGGTAGAACGCCATCTGATATCATAAATACAAGCGTTAGCAAGTTTTTTAACTTGTATTAATAAATTGTGATTTTTTTACAGTTGAATTATCATAAACAGAACTGATTCCAATAATTATTTACCAAAATCTAGGTCTAACCTTGAAAATAAAATTGAACTAGTGAGTTAATTCTTATAATGACGTTTATTTTAAAAATAAAACGTTACCTTATCCACGATGAAGTAAACTAAATTAAAATTTTTATATCCCTATTTCAATTGGGAAAAAATTACAAAATGATGTAATAGAGAAAGTTAATTTTAACTATAGCTCTTACTGAAATGTTAGCGCAATACTTAGAACTGAGAGAACATATATTATTTAGAATTTACAATAACAATACTCGTAGATGCCGAAGCAAAGTGTAACGATTAATATGGGGGAGTTCCTATTTTACCAAAAATGAAAACGAATTCAATATTGAGGTAAAAGAAGATTCATTTCATAAATAAACATTCTCTGCCATCTAATATCTAAATGCTCAATCCAGACTTTGTCAAAAATAGATTTTAACTTTCAATGTGAAACTTCTTTAAGTTCACACTTGTGTTTTGATCACTCTTTTTCGAAAATCGTGGTTTTAGACATTTTAAAAATTATCTTTATTCACAATATTTGGTAATTATCGCGAAATTATCAAAAAACTTTTTTTCATGTGGATATATATTTTTTATAATGAACAATTTAAGATAGCTTGAAATAATCAGAAATGTCTACAGTTTTTGTTTAGTGGTTTACTCTGGCAAGTGTGACTTCAATTAATATAGCCTTATATATATATATTGTTCCCTTTTGTACCGGTCTTCATAAATTGTTCTGTCAGTGTTATCAAAAAAAAATTTAAATTCAAGATATATTTCAGTTGTGTGATGTTGATTCTTATTAATAAACTTGTGAAACTTTAATTAAAGTAAACTATGATTATTTGATGTGTGAAGTTGTGCTAATATTTGAGAGGGACGGTTCAGCGGGGAAAAATGATAATATTATATGGTTGGGGAAACTGGCCATGATCAATACTGCATTAATAAGTTTTGTAAATAAATGTTTAGAGCCGAAGTATAAAAATGACAATTTAAAGTTAAATAAATAATATATTTATTAATAATAAAAAAGTAATATTTAGTAAGTGAATGTAGAATATTTTCTGTTATTAATAGTATATTATAGAAGATGAATATTTGATTTTCTAATATCGAATTATTATTTTAAAGTTGTTATAGTATATTATTATTTAAAAAAATTATTTTTATTACAAAAATTGTATTGTTAGTTTATTTTTAGCAGATTATAAGCGTTTCTATTAGTGTTGTAAATCATGTGACAGATAGACATTTGTATACATATGCTTGTGAGTTTTTTAGTGAAGTTACAAAGCTATTTTATAAAAAAATTCTATTATAAAATTTAAAATATTGTATTGAACTATTACGAGATAAGAATAAAAATTAATTAGTATGAAATATTAAATCTTGTTTTTTTTTTTTTATACTGTTTTAAAAAAGAAATGAATATAATGAATAAAAGTAGATTTTAGTTTGTTTAGGAAAATAGATTTATAAAAGCTAAAAGTGAGATAAAATAAAAGATATATTTTTAAAAAAATATTTAATGGATTTAAATAAAAGATAAAAGTTAATTTAAGAATTAAATAATGTAATAAATAATAAATATTAAATGAGTCATTATTTATTTTAGTTTAGATTTTGTATTGTTAGATAAGTTAGCAAAATGATTGTTTAAATTCACCAATCATGTGGGTGATATATTCTAGTATAAAAGCTAGGGTTTAATTGTTTAAGGAGCTTGTGCTTGTGTTATTCTGTTGTTGAGTTAAGTGTGCTATTAAATATAGCAAAGTAAAATTTTATAAACACTCTCGTAATAGTTATTAGTTTATAAAGAGAGTAGTTCAAAAAATTTTAAGAAATTTTACCATTAGAGATGCAGTGCTAGTTATTCATAATCCCCTATCGATCGTTTTTATCAAAGCTTAATTTTACTATCAAATAGTCATGGAAATATCACATAATGATATAATGTATTGGAAACTTTGTATAAAAAATATGGTGGACGCTGTGTTGATTAGAAGAATTAGTAGATGGATAAAGTTAATATATTGGACATTACGTGGAAGGACAATATATTTTTTTTATAAGACCGGTAAAATAATACAGTAAAAGAAGTGAATTTAAAAGTTTATTATAATTTTTTTTTTATAAATAAATATTTTGTAGAAAGATGCAGAGAATACTTCTTTATGAAGAAAGTATTTCAAATTATATATATTTTAATATATCTTTTGGTAAAGATACGAAATTATTAATAATTGCTGAAATACTGGCCTTGTTAAGTCTTTGTTATTTAAAAGACCAGATGTCGATAATTTTAAAAGGCTGATAAATCTGAAATTTAATTGGTAAATAAATACCTGTAGATAAAAATGTTATGGTATTAAATTGTGGATGCTGGTCATATAGAAGAATTTTGAGATTGATTTTGCTTAAATATTTTTAAAAAAATGCACAAATAAGTGTACGCGGGTGCCCAAGTCAATTTATAATACTTAGATGAAAACATTACAAACTATTGACTAATCCTAGGAGAATAATAACTTTTAGAGAATTTTTCATAAAAAATAGATCCGGATCCTTAAAACTGATTTAATTATTTATTTTTGTTTCTTTATGGTGGAACTTTTTTTATCTTATTTTATTTTATTTTTTTTAAAAACAAAACATCATCTTTCATTTATTTCATGAGAAACTATTTAAACACGTGATTTACGGTAAAGGAAGCGCTGTTGGGAAATTTTCGTTACCTGGGAAGAAAAGAATAGTTATGTGGTGAAAAAACATCGTTGGAGTCTAAGTCTACTTAACTAACATAGATATTTAGTTATTTATTGATTTATTAGGGATAAGAGAGGTACATTTTAAAAGTAATTACATATTAATATAACGCTTAGTTTCATAAAGTTTTTTTTTTATAATTTTCAAACACTTAATATTTTAAGAATGATTGTCAAGTATGAATGTGATATTATTTTGTTAATCTATAATCCGAGAGGAAATCGTTTAGCTGATTTATAAGTTGGAATATCGCTTATGGTAACAATTGTATAATATTAATAATTTAATGTATTTTGCTTTGTTTTCTTTTAGATGAACCAAATATTATTTGATTGTTGGGTGAATGTATGAATATTTGAAGAATATTCATGCATAAGATTATTAATAATAGTTTTATTTTAAAATATGCATACTTTATTTTATAACATAAATTTATTACAACATAATGAGGGAAGTAATTATATGATTCTTTCGTGAATAAACTTTAATGTTTCTGTTACAATGTTAGGATATTGACTTATTATATTAGTACGAGTCATTTATATTTATTTTTCAAGTTAGTAAAAAGTAAAGCAATTTTTTTTCTTTCTTATTAGACAATTTAAATTAATTTTATATGCAAATTCATATGTGCGTTTAAGATTTATCATAAATAGATGACGAGATATAGGGGTGAATTTGGATAGCCATTTATTTATTTAAAAAAAAAAGAATTATGATTGATACTAGAGTCAAATGAGATTAGAATGATATTTAAAGATAGGATTTTATTAAGATGGAATAGGAATAAAATATGATATAGTAAATATGTGATTATGATCAGTTTAAGTAAAGTAGAGAAAAATGATAGTTAAAACGAAAAAAGAATCATAGAATTTTTATTTTAATCTGTCTCTACAAAATTGTTGGATAACTTTAAAATATTATTTCAAGAAAAGAACCTACATATATTGCATATTTTAGTAAGGCATATATTATTATGAAATTACATTAGAATGAAATAAACGATTATGTAATTGATAAATGTCACATAATATTACGAAGTTATATCAACCTATATATTAGTTGATATTAAATTAATACTAATTGTGAATGTAATATATAATAGTTACATTAGAATGGAAATATCTACAATATTTAGCTGGAATGAGCATTTTAATTGTTAAATTTAAATCTTATTTTACATGTGCTACATAAATGATATTTTACATAAAAGCCTTCTATTGTATTATTTGATTGTAAATGGTATATAAAAAATATAATTTCGTAAATACTATTAAATGTTACTGATAAAGAATTTAAAAAATGTATAGGATGTTTTGGATAATGGAAATAGTAACGATGTAAGAATTTTGTAATACTTTTTTTTATTTATTTTTGTTTTTGATTTCCACTTGGAATGTACATATTGTATATAAGGTGTTTATTAAAGTTTAATGTAAATAAATTTGTTTTAAATTGTTTTAAAAATGTGTCGAGTTCATTATCCTGCACCACAGTATATGACAACAGATAATTTGAATTAAAACATAATATTTACACAGTATGAATTAAATTATTATTTTTTTAAAGAAATACCGTATTTTCTTAATATGATTTTTATATAAATTCATTAACATTAACATATTATTATTATAATGGTCATAAAATAATTACAATGCACTATATAAGGTTATAATATTATTCATTGCCACTGAAGCAATGGATCTGAAATCCAATCCATGCTTCACACCTTCCTATAAACTTGATTAATATTGTAAACCTAAATTAAGTTTATAGGCCAATATCAGCAGGGTTTTGCAATAGAGCTAAAATTAATTACGTTTATTAAATTTGTATTTGCTTGTTCTTTTAAATAAATTCCATTGTAACATTAAATTGCTGTTAAAAATATTACTTGTGAAAACCGTTTAGTCAAACATATATATACGTCAAGCATATATATATGAGTTAATGCAAAATTCTGCTGAAATAAAACGCTTATTGTATTAAAAGAAATAAGAATGTATTTTACTTTTAAATCTTGTTCAAATATTTAGTATGATTTGATTTTGAGATAAGCCCACCAACATTTTCTAAAAGAATGTATATTTTAATTAGTTAAGCCCATTCAAGTCAAATTAAAGATGGCCTTCTCTTTCTTTTTTTAATTAATAAAATCCCAAAGTTTAAAGAAAGAAATTTAGAGTAAAAAAGTAAAAGTTATTTTGGAAGGTGTTACTTTGAAACAAAGGAGCATGGGGAGGCTTATCAAGATCTCAGATCATACAAACAATAGAAGGTAGCTGACAGAGAGGGTATAAATAAAAGGGAGAACAAAAGATCAGGCATTCAGATTTTCCTTTTTGAAAAAGGTCAGTCAATCAGAGTTTCCTTTTGGAAAAAGATCGTGCATTCAGATTTTCCTTTTTGGGAAAGAGCAGTCATTCAGATTTTCCTTTTGGAAAAGATCAGTCATTCAGATTTTCCTTTTGGAAAAGATTATTCAGTCAGAGTATTCTTGCGGGCTGTCAGATTGCTCCGTGGAGAACTTTCGAAATTTTGCTGTTGCCTGTTGTGATTTTATTATATGAATTCGATGGAGTCTACCATGCTTGGCTAGGCAAATAAATAACTTTGTCTACCGCCGAGGGTTCCTCAATACCAGAAAAATGCCGTAGTATTTACTCAATCATCATCTGAACTCTGTGCCATGTCTGGAGGACTTTTTGTGAAACCATGCTACCGATTTCCACTTTCCTTGTCCGGACAAACACATCTCATCGGACGGATCAAGCTACGCCCGTCGATGGAACATGACCAAGGAATAAGGACGGTAATCATATCTCTCCTCATGAACTATTCATTATGCTACCCTTTTTGTCCATACTTTTTATAATTGCTTTCTTGAATATTTATGAAATGTGTGCTTAATGATATTTATAATGTAACTATTTTTATTAGACTAGTTAGATATATGTATATGTGATCATCTATCTAGAGATTTAACCTCTTTTTCTTCGCTATTCTTCATTACCCCCCATGTGTAAATATTTTAATTCTATTGTGGTTAAGTTTATTAGTTAATTGTTCATATAAAAATCCCTTTCCAGTTTTATTCATACTTGTAAAATTTAGTACGAGTAAGTTTCCTTTTTTTTGTTTGCCAACTTGATCTCCTCGATAACGCTTCTTTTGTCCGCCATTAGCTTTTTACGTATGTCAGATTTAGCGATATACATCTTAAATGAGTTTAAACTCTGTTTTAGTGCAAAGCAATTAGAAACTTCTTTGCGAAAGATTTTTATTATTGCACGTTATCGAGCAGATTCGAGTTGACAATGTTTAATAAAACTGGGAAGGAAAGATTTAGACCGCAAGCATATTAATCGGGTTTTCATTGTCTCATTAGTTATTCATAAATTTCGGGGAATAGCGAAGGCCATTAAATTATTAATAATATTTCAAATGTCATTTATTAAAGATATTTATTTAACTAAAAAGCTTGAGTTTGCTAGTTATCGTTCAATGCTTTGTTTTACTTTTAAATGATCCAGGCACGCAGAACACATATTTCTAAGTATTTTTGCAATTTAACTATTTAAGCTCCGCAGGTGGTTCTGTCCATGTCTCCCGCTGATGCTAAGCTCGTGGCTCGGGAAGAAAATATCTATGCGTGTCTCAGATAGTGTTGTTCGGTTCATGATAGCTTCGAGACTAGACGAATAGGGCAGAGGTCATATGTATTCTTGGTTTAATATCTCACATATGGTGGCCTCGAGGTACTTTTACCTAGTATTCGAACTGGGTTAAATCAACATACATCATCTGACTGTTATTAAATTATAAGATTTTATCACATTCTTAATTAAGATACTATATAAAGATGAAAGACTTGTAGATTATTTACTTATTTCTTAATGATTGGTAGTATAATAAAAATAGATAAGGTTAACTTATACAGTGGAGATTGTTATTCTTAGTTATTTATTATTATTGTAAGTTAGATGTAGTTAGGTTTGATATTGAATCCCTTATCATGCCTATCTGCAGGAATTATAATTGCTTTAAATTAATTAAAAGAACCTGAGATTATTTTAGTTATATTCCTTTGATAAAAGATTAAAATCCATTTATTAATATTATTCTAGTTAGTTAATTATTGTAAAAGACATAGGAGTGCTATGGATGTATTAGTTAAGGTAATAAGAGGTAATAGTATTCTTATGCCATTGAAGTACTGTCTTATGGAACATGGGCTCAATGTAAATTCATATTACCACTTGTAACTTCACTTCATAGTCTCATGATTTAATAAATACTTATTTACTTAGTGCATGATATTGAACCATATCAATTTTTCTGTTAGTTAGAATAAATTTGATAAGATATAGTATTGTAGAATATTTTAATAATAGTTATACACATTTTTTTAGCCGAGCAGGATTATTTATTTAGCTAGTCATATTTTTAGATTATACTATATATTTCTGGAAGTGAGGGCACAATATATATATATATATATATATATATATTGTAACCGTAAATCTTCTCGTGGCCAACTATAGCCATCGAAGGCCCCTGTAGTTGGGCAGCCAAAATTGTAACCATAAATCTTGATGGCCCGCTAATGGCCACCGAAGGCCATTGCCCTCTCAACTACCTATCGTGTATGAACTCATTGCGGCACTAAAATGTAACTGCAAATTGTGTGGTCCCAACTACATAACGTAAGTGCGCTAAGAATCTTAACTTCGATCACTGATCAATTCCCGTTGCACATTATCAGCTATTAAGAGCTGTATCCAAAAGCATATCATGCTATCTATTTTATGCACCAAAGACCACAACTACAGACCAAACTAATGATCTAACATAAACTTTTTACAATTTAATTTGATCGCAGCCAGGGTGTACCACGAAGACCTATCATAGTAGTATGATAAAATACATTAAACAAATTATAAGTGCAATGTTATTACTTTTAAACCTTAATTTACGATTTTTATGGTATGCGACCTTATGGCCGACCATGTACAAGATGGCATAATTTGTGGAACTACATAAGATTATGAAATTTTAAACCATCTATATGATTTTTTAATACAAATGCTAGTCCAGGTAAAGCTTTGCAATAAATAAACATAAATACTTGGGTTCTGATTTTATAGTTTATCATATTACTGAGACTCTTATTATACTGACAAATAACAATTTAAAAACGTTAAGTAAATATATTTAATCATGTCATTATTTGGTAAATCTGTTTACAAGTTTAATAATTCATTTATAATTTTATACTAGAATCAACTACGCAAAGCCACAATGATGGAAAAGGTAAATGGGATTTTATTGTACCTCACTCATCATAAACTACCAAAGACGAAAAGCATCAAAATGTTTTCTCAAAAAAAATATTTATAAACTCTTATATCATGTTGACGATAGTATGTACTTCAAGGTATGCTCTATAATGTATGCTCTATCCAAAGTTTATGATTTCTGATTTTATGAATGACACATAGCAACGGCACAGTAAGTTTAATTATAAATCAAATTTTATTTACAAATTTATGAAAAATAAGTAATTAATTTCAATATTCTAAATAAAACATAAATAAACAAATCAAATAAATAAATTATAATTCAATCGACTTTCTTCAATACATCTCATAGGTACAGTATTTAAAAACCTAATCCCACCTTATATTTCAATTTTATATACTGAATATTGAGGAATTTATAATAAATTCAGCATCAATTCATGAAATATTGAACGTCATTTCCAGATTCAATAAATCCCTACTGTACACCTATAATAATATAATAAATAATATAATGTCTGTATGATTTAGCTATAATGCGCTCATTAAATAAAGTGACAATTTAAACTTACGTTCTGGTAAATAATCAACCAACAGTTAATTATTATGAAGTACTTGAATAGAATGTCCTGTTACCATTTAATAATCTAACCGATAAATTATGCTTACAAATGAAGAAGATGATTTAGCAGATTAACTAAAATACTTTGCCCAATTTATATCTGTGAAGCAAAACATATTCCTGTGGATGCATTCATCTACACGTAGGAATTAAATAATACTAAACGTTTTGTGTATTTAAACACCATCATAAAGTAATACGTATAATCACACAATTCCGCGGATTAACCACCAGCGCAGGAATGTGTGTAAAATACAAAAATGGCAATTAAAATAATCTGCAGATTAACCACCAGCACAGATTAAAGCCCTTTAACATTCTAAAACAACATTATTATTTACTTCACATTAAAGTGCAAAATCATCCTCCTCAGTTCTTCTGACTATTCAGAATACACTAACACTTTAGCAAATGTGGGTTCTTGCATAATAAAATGTTACGCTAATCAGGACAACTAATGTACTACTTATCTTGCTTAAAATAAACATGTGTAATATATTATAAGTAATATTGGCATAGGAATATAAATCTGGAAAGACTCACAAAACATCTCACAAAGATTGATATATCTCATGAATTCATTTAGTACTTTTAAGCTTTTCCGCAAGCGCTATTCTCTTGAATAAATATTTTATTCAACCCTTATTAATTTAAACTTAATAAAATATAATTTATGAACTTCATATGCAAGTTCATATAACGATAAAATTAAATTAATGTATTATTCATTAAATATATAAAATTTAACGGTGTGTGTGTGATAAAACTAAATGTAAAGCATTTTATAGTTCAATACATGAATTTTAGCAGATGTGTGTATCACAAATTGGATTGTATAGCATTTTATAACTCCTAATGTGATCCATGGAATCCATGTACGATGTGTAGAATAATAAGTATATGAGGTAATAGCTATAACTGTAGTTAAATTCCATACATGCAATTCTATCCATTTGATTAGTTATTATAAGCAATATTAGATTAACGATTTTGCGTGGCTCCCTACACATGAAACAATTTTAAAACATGATACGCAGAATTTAAATGAAAATGTTTTTCATAAAGTTATTAATCTCTACATTTCTCTATCAAAAGTGTTCCAAGTTTATCACATCCATGCAAGTATTTATTTATCCACGCGTTAATCCAGGAATACTAATTATAGCAATTAATTTATTCATTTTAAACCGACGATAAAATTATAAAATAGCTTTGATTAATTATTTGAAGAATGTTTATTATCCAAATGTTAAACAAATTAACTAGCAAATATTACTGGCATTGTAAAGTTAAATATCAATCAATATTATATTTTATTAGAATTAAAAAACGGAAATATTAAAATATTTTGATAACTTTAACGTTTTACTTTAACTTAAAATTCTTCTTTTTTAAAAAACAAATTTTCATATTCATAAAACTTCTGTAATTAAAATACTTATTTAATTTTTCCAAATTGTAGAATAATAAATATTTCAAAACATACCAAAATCTTGTATTTAATTCTTTCAAACTTAAACTGGGAAGCTCCGACATTTTAAAATGTAATATTGGAAAATTTATTACCGGTGATTCGATCCACTTGGCCAGCCAACTTGAACAGACTTTTAAATTTAGCAATTCATCTTATAATTAATTACCACCATGTTATATTTACGTTTATAGCAAGTTTTTTTGTAATCCGTTTACTTATAAACTATTTTAAAATAAGCTTATCAAATTTACACCATTTGCCTTTACCATTTTCTTTTCTTTC
Source organism: Epiperipatus broadwayi (assembly GCA_028023455.1). Lineage (NCBI taxonomy): Eukaryota > Metazoa > Onychophora > Udeonychophora > Euonychophora > Peripatidae > Epiperipatus > Epiperipatus broadwayi. The sequence continues at coordinate 158,608 of JAQFVV010006569.1, read as the reverse complement.
TCCCTCCAAAAGCCAACTATCAGACAATCTTCTCCTAAATTCGCGCTCTTTTCTTTTTTTACATTGAGACGCTTACGTAATTATTGTATTTATTTTTAATATTTATTATTTAATTGAACAAATGGTTTTTTAATTCAATGGAAATAATAATTTAAGATCATTTTAAACAAATAAAATTATAGTATTATTTTTAATACTATTTTACCAAATTTTAATGTGTTGTCAAATTTTTAAAAAAGTTAAACATTTTGATATATGTTAGTATATGGGAAGAAGCAAATACAAATTTATTAAAATAATATAAGAGAGTAATCTGTTCAAAGTGCAGCTCAAGCCAATCAAATCACCAAAAGAAGAAAGAGAAATTTTTATACTAGTTACATCAATTAATATATTTTATACTAAAATATATGGTTACAATATATATATTAATAAATAACAAAATGGGTTCTATTATTTATAACTTGATAATTAATCAGCATATATGTAAATATATATATTCTTAAAATATTTTCGATGAGATTTACCATAATCGATCTAATACATATCAAATTTAATTACCTGTAATAACTGAAATATTAAGACACTGAAAATTTAATTAAAAATTAAAACAGATATTAATCATTACAGCTTTACATAATTATGAAAATAAAATATGGAAAGAGAAAATAAATAAATATATATATTTATTGAAGCTGTAAATATACTATTCATGTCTGCACTTCATTTAAAGCCAATGGTAGCAGCACTGGTAAGGGGTTTGAACCATTCTATGGCTCATGGCTGCCTGTCTCATGCATTAGGCAAGCTATGATACTAATGTCATAATCTAATATGTTTTATATTTGTATCACCATGTACGTATGTGTGTGTACATATATGCACATGAAATAATCTTTGTTGTTATATAATATGTATTTGTAAATTGTATTCATTTAAGAAATTTATCTAATAAGTTTTTATTTTAAATTATTGTCTGTAAAACTAACCTGTTAATTAATTTCTAATATTTTAGAAATTTATTTATGTTAATTACTAGGCTTAAATATCACAAATTTAACAGTAAATTATGAAGTATATAAGTGCTACAATTAGCCCAAAAAGTTTTGTTAAATTTTTATACTACTTATTTCATTTTGTGACAATTATATTTATCAGTCTAAAAGAAAATACCTCAAATACGATTTACTTAAAACAGTAAATTTTAGTATTATTAATTGTGAGGGTCATTAATTATCGTAAATTATAAAGTATAACAAAATTGTGAGAATTTAATAATTAAAGTTTTTTTTTGTTGCTGCTGATTAAATTCTTTGCTAATCTACAATCCAATTAAATGAGCTGTATATTGTGGATTGAGATTAGGGCTTTCTGGACTCATTATAAAAATTTAATTCAAAATTTTGCTATGTTTTGTGTCTTCTTTATTTCTTTTAATAGCCATGGGGAAGATTGGATTTGCCTTCTTGGTATGAGCCAGATAATAGCAGGAAATCATCATCAACACCAACGACAGAGAACCGCTTAGAGCAATTGCAATTAGTAGTTGCCAAAGTTAGATGGATCCTACAGATAATTTTGGGGTTAGATAAATAGCTCAAAAACATTTAAAAATTATTATTTAGCTTAATTAGTGAAGAGTCCTGTTCTATTTGAGAGAAAATTTCCAAAATGACGGGGTGAAAACAAAATAGATCGTTCATCCCAAATCTGTCAGCAAGTCATCACCGTGCTATGCAAGGTCGTAATATCAAGCCCAGTACTAATGAATTGTGTCCAGAAAGTCTTAACGAGATGAATACTAGCTTAATCAACTCTGCTTTGAAAAATGGACCGTTTACCGATTGGTAATGAGGTAAACGCCTTATTTTAATAAGCCAAAAAAATTTAAAATATAACTTTCAATGTCTTTATTTTAAGCCCCAAAGTATAGATTTGTAATGTTTATACAACTTTAACAGAATATATATATATAACTCTTGCTTTAAAATTTCATTTTTTTATGTTTTAAATGCTTCCTTTTATTTAAAAATGATTAAGTCTTATAAATTAAATACTTTATTTAGAAATTAGATTGTTGATATTTTATTATGATTTTTTTTTTTCTAATAAGTTTTACTTTTGTTTGCAATATTTTCTGAGTGTTGATATTAGAGCTCTAAATGTCTTTAAATGTTATTATAATTCTTGCTTGGATTTTATAATACAACTGATATGTAAACGACAATTAAAAGCTACATTTAATCACCAGTTAATTTAAATTAATAGCGGTCATCATGAGTACTGTTAAAATTTATTTCTGCAAATTATTTAAAAAACGTATCAGAAAATATCTAATTATTTAACTGAAATAGACTCAAAGTGTATATTATATCTATATGTATCAGTTTATGTAATCTCTGCCATATTTTAAGATCTTATATATATATAATATTATGATTCAATGTCTGTATTTTTAAAGCAATATACTTAATTACATAATTCAATATTTGTAAATACAGTAACTAATTAATTAAAAATTTTTTTTATAAACATAGAAGCACTTTTGATTATCCCAGTAATCTGTGTCAACTAAAGCTTTGAAATGCTAAATTTCCCACAATTCCGTGATCTTAACGATTGCTGCTTGCCTGCTAATTAAGTCATGTTTATATTTGTATATTAGCATAGCTTCCTTTATTTTTCTTTTATTGTTATTTTTTTCAATTTATAAATAAAAAATGTGTCATTTATAAATGGATATGTAAGTGTGGCAGTGGATATATAGGTGAATCTAGATGTACATTGGAAAAAAAAAAGAACACTTGCTATTATTAAAACATGTTCAGAAATCGAAACAAAATTGCATGGTAGATAATAATATGTCAGCATCTGTTTTTTACAACCATAATAAATCATGTATTTATGGTTTTGACTTCACTTTTAATAGTGTAAAAATATTGCAAATTGAAAAATATAACAATAAAAGAAAAATAAAGGAAGCTATGCTAATATACTAATATAAACATGACTTAATTAACAGGCAAGCAGCAAACATTAAGATCACGGAATTGTGGGAAAGTTAGCATTTCAAAGCTTTAGTTGACACAGATTACTGGGAAAATCGAAAGTGCTCTTAAGTGAATAAAATATTTTTTTTAATTATTTAGTTACTGTATTTACAAATATTGAATTATATAATTACACACACACACATATATATATATATATATATAACACTTGTAAGCTGTTATATCATCAAATAACTGCAAATTTTAAATAATGTTAAATAAAACTGTGTTTTCTTTGATATATGAATAACTCAATATTTCAGAACCAAAAAAATTTTAAAATGTGGGAGCACACTTCTTTCTTAAATCATCCTTCTTTATATTCTTTTCATTAAAGACCAATTTCTTTTTTTGTTGTTGTTATGGACATTCTGCTGCAAAATAGACATTTTATTGAATCAATAATTAACAGGTTGTGGTCATTAATGACATGACTTTTATCCCACATAGGCGTTATATTGTTATGGGTGCAATTATTGCTTCCATACCTTCTTTGCTTTTTTTACCTTAAGGGGTTGAAATAAATCAGCCTTAAATTCTTGATTCATACATGAAAGTCAATGAATTCCTGGCTCGTGGATTTTGATTTTCCTATCCTACCGAAGTATATCTAGATCACCTAGTACATGAAAATCCATATAAGTGAATGATATGTTTTAATTAGAGAATTGGCATGTCTTCACAGTATTTCTTTATTATAGTATAAAATATGTTTGGTTAGACAACCACATATTTTATACCTTATATATATATATATATATGTGTGTGTGTGTGTAATTATATAACTGAATATTTGTAAATACAATAAGTAAATAATTAAATTTTTTTTATCTATATATATATCAGTAAGGCAAAACATAGTTCAAGGATAATAATAATTACTTTATTTTATTGTACTTGTAAAGTCATACCGCCTCCATTACTATTACGATTAAAATAGATTTTTTTATGTGACATCCTGAAATGCTCTTTTGAAATCGAACGTCTGTATTATTTTATAATTAATTATCGATATTTAAGCACATAATTGATCGTTATTGGAAATGAAGCATTTTGCTTCCACACAAGTTTGAAATTAAAATTCTATATTAATATAACTCTAAATAAATTATGGTATATAATAATATATTAATTATTTTAAATTTGAATGTCAAAGAGGACTAACTTTTATTTGGTATTATTTTATCCTTGGCACCTTAATTACAAATGTCTTATAAATCTATTGTACGTACTCAACCGCGCACTCAAACATTATATATTTTATGTTTTATATGTTAAACGATGTAATCAATTGTCAGTAATTGCAAATCAAATGATCTAAAGTCCCACGTTGTATAAGTTGTATAAACAAACTTTCTATCATTGTAAAATCCATCATTATGTAAATTAATAAACCATTTTGATATTTAATTTTAGATTGCCTTTCATTTATGTTGTTCTGACTTTCTAGTATAAATTACTCTATTAATTGACGTTTCATTAATATTGAATTCAACATATATGTGTTTTGTTGAATGGATACACACTTTTGACCGGTACAATATATATGATAATTCAATCTTGCTTTGAATTCCTACAAGTATATGTCAAAGTTATTTTTATTATTGCTTCTTTCAACACTTTTACCTCCAGTAATATAATAATTTGAAACCTACAAATAAATAAATTGTAATAAATTTTACACTAAAATTTTATTGATAACAAAGTAAAATCAACACCAATTACTAAATAATAATAACAGAATAATAGTAATATATTTACGTGCCATTAAAAGTTTTGCTTTGAGATTTAGATGAAAAAGTTGTGTCTGCTGTTGTTTCCAAATTATCAGAGGTAACAGAGACCTCTGTAGTTTTTTTAAATGAAACTGCTGATATATCATCAGAAGGATTAGTATGAAAAGACCACAAATCTGTAACTGATATGGTTTTAGTACTGATTGGATTTGTACTGGTGAAAACTGTACTTTCAGTAAATGAATCTACAATAAAGTATTTGAAAATGAAGATAAGATAGTTTGTATATATGAGAAAGTGTTATATAATATTATTTTAAATAATAAAAGTTTTGTAATCTATTTAAGTACATATTATGCAATTATTAAATATACACATATTATTGGATCATAAATCACTTTATATTTGTAAAATCTCTGCGAGTGCAAACTTATCTGAGGCATGTTTGATCTTTAAATATTAATGTAAAAATTTATAAGATATATACAAGAAACCAGATTTGAGGTAAGCCATGTGTCCATAATTTAGAAATAATACTGTTTTTAATTGAATAACTGGTTTATTTCTCGAATATATACTATTAATAGCTTATTATTACATAAATCCAATGGTTATGGTTGAATTTCTTGAATTAATTCAATTTTAATTATAAATGCTTGATATTTTATAGTGTTAAATCATAATATGGCACTATTTTTATTACAGTACATTATTTTGCTCTGCTAATTTTCATCGTTACGTTTTCACTATAAGGTTTTTCTCAGCATGTTTCACTGCTCATTGATTGCCGGTTCATAAATATTGTACTACATGCCCATACATTTTGAAATTACTACTCTCTGCTCATTTAGTCTACTGCTTTAGATAGGCAGTTTTATTTAACATCTTTCAATTTACATGAAAAGTTGGATTATAAAATCTTTTGGCACATTAGCATAGCAGGTTACTTTTATATTTGCAAAATTTTACCTGCTATGCATGTTAATCGTTTCTAGCATGAAACTTTAATGACTTTTTTAATGATTAATTTTACATGCACACACTTATGTAACTGTTGTGTCTGCAAGTATGATTGGGTAGCCAGCAAATAAATATATACAATAAAAGACTCATTTAGGTAATCAGATAGTGAATAGTCTGCAACAACTAATTACATTGTCCAATAAGGTAAGGTCTCTTATATAGAAGTATTTGCAATCAGCAAATATTTCTTGGAATTGTTAATCACTATTACGTTAATGCTTTAATTAAATTTCTCAGTTATCCGTATGTGATCTAAAAATAACCTCTCAAATAAATTGTAGTTTCTCTGGAGTGCACAAACTTGTATGGAATTTTTACAAAAATACAACACCTTACCCCACTCCAGAAAAACCCTTGTTATGATTTCTTGGTGTTTTTTTATTATTACTTGGAGGAAACATATTTCCTATTATTTTTCTCAGAAGTGTTCAATTCAAAACTGCTGCCGAACTTCTTTGCCAGTTACAATTTCAATGGTGACTGTGCAAGCATGGTGAAACTCAGCTTTTGATGATGACTGAGCAAGCATTTTATTTCCAAACTTTCATCATTGTTATATCATGTAGACTTTCAGTGAATACTCTAAGCTATTCACTTTCATTATTAATATTTTACTAAGTGGAATTTCCATTTTCACCCAGTTTCTCCATCTACAGCTAAATTTGTTGTAATGCAAAACTTATTTGCTACTCACAGGTTCAAATTGTTCCTGTGCCAATTGTTGTGTCCACATGTATAACTGGGCAGCCATCAAATAAATATATACAAAAAAGACTCATTTAGGTAATCAGAATAGCGACTAGTCTGCAACAACTAATTATATTGTCCAATAAGGTAAGGTCTCTTATCTAGAAAGATTTGCAATCAACAAATATTTATTGGCATTGTCGATCGCCATTATGTTAATGCTTTAATTAAATTCCTCAGTTATCAGTACATGATCTAAAAACAACCTCTTAAATAAATTGTAGTTTTTCTGTAGTGCACAACCTTGTATGCAATTTTTACAAAAATACAACAGTAACTTTATTGTTTTTTGTACATTTGTGTCCTACTGGCTAATTCAAACACAATATTAATTAGAATGTATTACATTACTTGTTTAAACAAAACCCAATTTGAAAAAAATATTTTCACAATGATGATATGGAGATTTTCAATATTTTTTTAATGATCATATGTATATTTAAGATTATGATTAACATGATTTCTGATACATATTTAGTGGCTAACTATCATATATATATATATATATATATATATATATATATATATATATATATATATATATATATATATATATATATATATATATATATATTGTAACCTCTGCCTTCTTCACTTGATCACTTTATTAGATTTATAAATGCCCAGGTGCCAATTCTATACAAGATAGAATAAAATTTATAATTGTAAATTGCTTTTAAACTTATTCAAAATATTCTTATATTGTAATTATTCTATGGCTTAGCTCAGTTGAGGTTATAGGATATGGTCTTTATATAGGATGCAAATAAAAGTAATAAAACATTTATTAATAACAATTCTGTAACACTAATTTAATCATATGCCACACATTTATTTAATTATAAAACTATTGCAAAATGATCAATTATCATATTTAATATAAGATAGATAATGATGAGGATCAGGTATCTTTTTATCCACATCACCACCTATTCTAAGCAAAGTAGAATATGTTATTAGCACTGTAATATGGTGATTTATCATCTCCAGACAGATTAAATAAATTGACTTCTACTGGCAAATCTATATATTCTAGGGCTATGCTATGTTAACCATATATGTGTGTGTGTGGAAATGGAGAATCGAATGTATATAATCAAGCAATTCATTTTGGCTTTTAATTCATTAAAAAATTTATTAAAAAAAAACACAAAATAAATAATAATAATAAAAAAAACATTATTTTATGCACCTTGCTAACCAATTACATTGCTCTTATAGTAAAACCAAAATTGACTAATATTTAATATATGAATCATATATTTTCGAATATATGTGCTTTTATAATATCTTAAATATGATGTATTTTTAAAACATACTTTTTATTAGCTTATTTATAAAACTTGGATGATGCCATAAATCAATCATCTTTTATACATATTATAAAAATTTATACAACACTTATCTGTTATAATCAGTGTAAATCATCTAACATTAACTATACAAAATAAAGAAAGGCAGGAAAAAACAATAACCAAACACTTATACTTATACTTATATATGTGAGGGTTAAATAATATCTCCAAACTCAATCTAAATAATCTAATCATCCCTTGACCATTTCTACCTCCAACTTACATTCAATATACTTCCTATATAATGAACATATAACAGACAAGGTTTTAATTCTTTATTTTTTTTAAATAAACTTCATTAACAAAATTGAAACATAATAAATACAATTTTTTAAAATAATAATTTATAGCATCACACACACATCTGAATATCTATAATCACCTATAATATAATTTCTAGATCATACAAAATAATTGATTATCATATTATAATGATATGAAGTTACATTGTTTTGTTTTTTTAAAAGAAAACAAAAAAAAATTGGTTATACATCTGTTTTTTTAATTACATAATGATGAAAATACTTATCAATATCCAATAATGAAAATACTTATCAATATCTGATCATTACATGTTAAGTTTTTTATTTAAAAAAAAAAAAATTGAAAGTTGAAAGAAACATACATATTAGTTTCAAAGACTACAGTAAATTATAACATAAAAAAGTCTATCCATTTGTTAAAGCATATTTGTTAAGAATGACAATAGTCTTTTTTTTATCCTAGAATTCCATTATAGGTGTGATAAATGACATTTGCATGCATTGGAATTATTTATTATATATGTGCGAATAGTAAAGTTATACAGTATAAAATTATCCTCTTGATATAAGATTAAATAGATAAACTATTTCATTTTAAATTTTATTTTGTAGAATATTGATAGAAAATTCTTAAAACTGAAAATCAAGCGTTTAATTATAGTGTCTAATAAGAAAATTTTAGCTAGTTTTATTTTAAACAATTTTGCCATTTTAATATTATTTAGCTTTGGCAATACTTTAAAATAAATCATAATTATTTAGTTTACATATCATCCAGGTATTTTAAAGGTAGTGAATATGGACCATTGTTTGGCAGAAATTTGGAGGCTGGTATCCCTCTGGGTGTGTGTGTGTGTTTATCTTCTCATTTTTATATCATTCCAGTAGTATAATAACAAAAATTCTCCACAGGTATATTATTAGAATCCTTGCGATGTTTTTTTATATTTGTTTAGAGAGTTATTGATTTTTTAAGTTTTTTTTTTACATCTTCTTCCTTGGAACTTTTTTTTACTTTTCTTCAAGTTTTAAACTCTATGTCTCTCTTCACTCATGCCCCCTGTGTTTTTTTTTATTACAATAAACTTTGGAAATGTGCCAGAATTTTTGCTTATAAAATTTTAACAATACAATATTTGAATGGAATAAACATAATAATAATAATAATAATAATAATAATAATAATAATAATAATAATAATAATAATAATAATAATAATAATAATAATAATAATAATAATAATAATAATAATAAAAAATTAAATATCAAATATTAATTTATAAATGTTATTCACCAATATACAAATAATCTTTATCATTTTTAAATATAAGATTATGAACAGTATATAATCAGTAAATAATAAATAAAATATAGAAAAGAAAATTCTAATTAATAATATATCTATGTTTCTGCTTATTATGACATGTAAATTTTTCTACTACATATAAACATCCCTAATGTTGTTCATCCTCCTCTCCTACTCCCAAACATATATAATCCAAAACTCTACCAGTCAGTACACCCAATTAAAGTTTTAATTTTTTAAATCCTAATTTTAACTAGCAAATTACATCTCAATTCATTTTTCTCAGATAACTATCTTTAGCCATTATTAGCACAAATGTGAACTTCCCACATTTTTTCCTGGTGCCAACCTGGAAGGTCACAGTCCTTTCCTCTTATGAAAGAAAAATGAATTGGATAAACAACAATCAATATTAATAGCACATCAAATTTTACATTAAGATCATTCCACAATTAGAAAATTATGTTTGTCAAATAAACATAAAACAATAAAAACATTTAATGCTTTTCCAAACACTTGTTTCTATCATATTTTAGCAACATTAAATAAGCAAGGAGAAAAATAAATAAATTCTATATTGAACAATATAGATAATTTTTATTAATCATGTCTTGCAGGATATGGAATCAAACTGCAAGCATTATAAGTAACTTTAAACCTTGCTCGATTATTCTTTATTTCCTTTCTTCTGACAAGTTTATCTCTACAAGATTTAATTTTTACTTTATTGGATTTAACTCTAGCCTTTTTAATATATCTTACTTTATTTCTAACTTTCTTAAGATGATTTATATTAAATATTTCTTCCTTTATTTCTTTGAGTTTGATCTTAGCCTTTCCAACTTCTTTTTCTTCATCAACAATCTTTCTGCCAAGATTTAAATTAACTATCTTTTCATTTATTAATTTAAATTTGGCTTTTGCTTTCCCAATATCTCTTATACAATCTACACCTTTATTAAGATAACTTATCTTAACCTTCTCTCTACTCATCTCTTTGAATTTTACTTTAATTTTCTTCATATGTTTATTGTGATTAATTACCTCTCTCATAAAATCTACTTCAGTTTTCTTCTTAATTTTACATTTAAGCTTTACTTTGACTTTGCCTAAATTTTTTTCCTGATTAATAACTTTTCTAAGAAAATTTAAATCAAACTTCTTTGTATTCTTAATTTTACATTTTATTTTCACTTTACCGACTTCTCTAGCATGACTAACACTTTCTATTAAACATTTCATACTACATATTACATGTTTAGTATCTCCATAAAATATTTTTTTGAAAACCTTCGCCTTCACCTTATGTTCTAAATAATCAAGAACACCTTTTGGAATTATGTCTTCATTTTTATTTTTAAATTTATTATCTATAATATCAGTAACCTTAAGCAATTCATTCTCCAAAATTTCTAGATACTTCATATCTAAAGAAATTATATCTGTCTTCATTGATTTATTAATTTCTTTCTATTTATCAAGATTCTTCTTGAACTCCTTAAGCATGTCTATATCTTCAATTTTCTCTAATTTTGAGTCCTGATTAACTATTTCTCTAAGTTCTTTGTATACATTTATTTCATCACTGGCTAAACTAACATTCTTATTAATCTGCATAACTTGGTCATTAATATTCTCTTGCATTTCTAACTTCATTTTGGGTATTTCTAACCTTGCTTCTAGCTTTGTCTCTAGTTTCATTTCTAATTTTATCTCTGACATTTCTGACTTTATTTCAATCATCCTCTCCTCTGATTTCTTTTGACTCAATTTTATTTCTATTGCTATCTCTGATTCCTGGCTTTTTACTTTCTTCTCCATCACTTGCATCTGACTAACTATACCAGCTTTTATTTCTATCATTTCTGACTTTATTTCTACCATTTCCAACTTTATTTCAGCTATCTTTCGCTCTGACTTATCTTGACCTGACTTTAGTTCTGCAAACATCTCTTCTGACCTTTCTCTATCTTCTACTCATCCAGACTTTAGTTCCCTTAGTTCTGATTTCAATTCTGTTAACATCTCTTCTGACTTTTCTCTATACTCTACTTGTCCAGACTTTATTTCTTTTTTTAATTCTGATTTTAATTCTACTTGACCAGACTTTAATTCCCTTAATTCTGATTTCAATTCTGCTTGTCCTGACTCTAATTTTGTAAAAAACGATTTGGCACACATCAGCAAATCATCATCTGTGGTTTTACAAATATTATCTCTCATCTTACTAGACTCTCCATAGGACATATCTATAGCTTCATTTCCTGACTCAAGGTCAGGGGAAAATGCAGCCATGTCTGGAGATGGTGTCTCTTGAGACCCTCCCAAACTATCGTATAAACTAAACTCTTCCATTTTATAATCTCTTAAAAATTTATTAATACTACTTAAGAAAATAAGGTTTACCAGCTCCAACCTTCACCAAATCAACAATTCAAATTCACTATCACTACCTAAAATGACATAAAATTTCCACAATTTTATTTTCCCATATAATGTTCGATTTTCCACACACACATAGGCAAGACATTAAGTTTTCACTAGATAACATTAATCTAAACATAACTGGAATTATAAATTAAATTTTACATGATCCACTATAGTTATATTATAAACTACACCAATTCAAATTATTGATAAAAGACCAAAATAATCTAAATATGTTCATTTATATTTATGCTGTATTGGGTGCATTCAAATATTATAACCAGCATTTATACCCCCCCCCCCAAAAAAAAAAGAATTCTTATAATCAAAATAAAATTAATGATGACATGTATTTACTATGACAACTGATATACAATTTTTAATTAAATATGAAAAACTCCAACCTTTGCATAAGAATATAGAAAATATCCTTTTAAGAATGAGCTATATATTCAAGTTATATATTCATCCATTCTTCTAAAGATCCAACAGATACTGACAGCCAAAAATAATTATTATCAGTTCACAATTTTGAGATAGATAGAAGGATTCCATCACTGCTCTCAAAACATACAATGCTCCATGAACACTCTGATGATCGTCCCACTTTAGTCACTCTAAGCTACCACAACCCATAATATTTTACTACAAACACTATCACAATGCACTGCTTACATCCAAGTCTTAGGGGCTATTTATAAAATATTGTCTTGCTCATTTTTGGAAGTCGTAGAGACAAATATTACATATATATTAGAAAGAACTATGCCTTGTTCTCTCTGGAGTCTTAGAGGCAAAAATCATGGCAGGACTACTGTTAACTGCTTCATGATAACTAACAACTGATATCATAATTTGGGTTGGAGCAGTGAATGAGAACAATCAGCCATCAGTGACATGAATACATCATATACTTAAGACAATAACAAAAACTCTCAATACATCACCAAAACTTGCAACACAACAAACAAAACTCCAACAATCAAGCATTCCATTTAACCTTCAAAATTATAGACTTTCTATAACAGAAATGTTCTGAATATGAACAATATTAGAGTTGGTATTTTAGGTCTAGTTTCTAGTCTCCCAGCCCTTCACTGGCATGAGCCAATAAACTCGAAAGGAGCTGGTCTGGAGGTGGGTGACAACAAGAGATATTTTGAAATTCTATCTCTTTCGGCATTTATGTAAACAAAGCTTGTTTGGAGCTGTTGGTAAGCTCTATCTAGTGATCATAAAATGCAAACTTAAAGGCAAGTTACAAAATTTATAACTTGTTTTGATTATCATATATATATATTAGCATACATATATGTTAACAAATAACGAAACGGGTTTTATTATTGATAACTTGATAATGTAATCAGACTATATGTAAACAGATATTTTTAAGACATTTTCCATGAGTTTTTACCTAATCGATTTAATAGATGTCAAATTTAATTACACATAATAAGTGAAATATTAAGACACTGAAAATTTAATTAAAAATTAAAACAGATATTAGTCATTACAGCTTAACATAATTATGAAGATAAAATATTGAAAGAGAATATAAATATTTATGTATATATAGTAATACAATCTTCCTTTGAAATCGTACAAGTATTTTTCAAAGTTATTTTTATTATTGCATCTTTCAACACTTTTACCTCCAGTAATATAATAATTTGAAACCAACAAATAAATAAATTGTATTAAATTTTATACTAAAATTTTATTGATAACAAGTTAACATCAACAACCCTAAGAAAATAATAATATCAGAATAATAGCAATATATTTATGTGCCATTTAAAGTTTCAGTTTGAGATTTAGATGAAAAAGTTGTGTCTGCTTTTGTCTCCAAATTATCAGAGGTAACAGAGGACTCTGTAGTTTTTTTAATAAAACTGATGATATATCATCAGAAGGATTAGTATGAAAAGGCCATAAATCTGTAACTGATATAGTTTTAGTACAAACCGGATTTGTATTGCTGAAAACTACATTTTATAAATGAATCTATAATAAAAGTTATTTGAAAAAAAAAAGATAAACTAGTTTTTAAATATGAAAAAACTGTTATATATTATTATTTTAAATAATAAAAGTCTTATAATCTATTTAAGTACATATTATGCAATTATTAAATATACACATATGATTGGATCATACATCCTTTTATATTTGTAAAATCTCTGCGAATGCCAACTTACCTGAGCCATGTTTGATCTTTAAATATTAATGAAAAAAATTATGTGATATATACAAAGCACCAGATTTGAGGTAAGCCACCTGTACACGTATTAAATAATTTTAGAAATAATACTGTTTTTATCTCAATAACAGATTTTTTCGCGAATATATACTATTAGTAGCTTGTTATTATATAAATCTAACGGTCATGGTTGAATTTTTTGAATGAATTCAGTCCTAATTATGAACGCTCGATTTTTGATAGTGTTGAACCATAACATGGCACTGTTTTTATTGCAATACATTATTTTCCTCTGTTAATTTTCATCGTTAAGTTTTCCTTATAAGACTTTCCTCAGCATGTTTCATTGTTCACTGATTGCCTGTTCGCAAATACTATACTACATGCCCATATATTATGAAATGTACTGCTCTCTGGTTATTTAGTTAACTGCTTTAGATAGGGAGTTTTATTTCACATGCTTCAATTTACATGAAAAGCTGCATTATAATATCTTTTGGTACATTAGCATAGCAGGGTTATTTTTAAATTTGCAAAATTTTACTTGCTATGTATGTTGTTTCTAGCTTGAAACATTAATGTCGTTTTTATATTGATTAGTTTTAAACGCACACACTCATGTAACTTTATTGTTTTTTGTGCATTTGTGTCATACTAACTAATTCAAATACAATATTACTTAGAAGGTGTTACATTACTTGTTTAAACAAAACCCAAGTTGATAAAAATATTTCCACAATGATGATATGGAGATTTTTATTATTTTTTTAATGATCATATGAATATTTAAGATAGTGATTAATATAATTTCTGATACATATTTAGTGAGTATGCAGCATATATATATATAATTGTGATTTTTTTTTATAGTCGATTTATCGTATCAAAAATTTTTGCAATAAATGCAGTGCAAAATCTAGCTCTAATCTTGAAAAAAAAATTGAACTAGTGAGTTCATTCTTATACTCCCGATTAACTTAAAAATAAAACTTTCTTTTATCGGACGATGGCATGTCTATTTCCATTGGAAAAAGATTACAAAATGATGGAAGTAAGAAAGATGGTAACTATAGCTGATTCTGAAAATGTTAGTGCATCCATTAAAATGGAGGGGACATATATTATTCAGAAGTTGCAATAAGAATACTGATGGAGCCGACTCAAACGTGTAGCAATTACGATTGGGGATGTTAGTATTTAAAAAAATGTAAAGAAATTAAACTTTGAGCCAAAAAAATGCATCCTGTAAATTGACATTTGCTTTCATCTAATATTTAGATGCTCAATACAGAGTGTGTCCAAAATAGATTTTAACTTTCAATATGAGATTTTTTTAAGTTGGTATTTGTGTTTTGGTCATTTTTTTTGTCTTGCAGTTTTTGAAAATTATTTTTATTCATATTTTTAATACAACCTTATTGATGTATTCGATTACAGTTTATATATATATATATATTCAATAGATGGAGCTTTACCAAAATCTCCATACAAGTGTATGTTTACATAAACGTCAAAAGTGTCCGAATTCACTATCTTTTTTGTTGGCTCCACCTTCAGATCAGCTGATTTCAAGCTAATTTGCTATCATCAGTGAAGGGTAGGGACCAGAAACTAGATCTAATCACTAACTCTGAGCGTTTATGAAACAAGTTCCTATCAATTTGCAAGCATTAATTTTTCAGACATGTAATGTCTTCAAACTCAGCCTAACAAGCCAGATTTATAACTTGTTTTGTTTTTTCATAAATGTACCATTGAAGGTTTTTGCAATGATATATATTGCAGAGGTTTTTATTATGTGGTGAAACTGAAGTGATATCAGACCCATATAGTTATCTGGTTTGTTAGGCTTGGTTTGAAGACATTACGTGCCTGAAAAATTCATGCTTGCAAACTGATAGGAACTTGTTTCATAAAAGTTCAGAGTTAGTGTTTACATCTAGTTTCTGGTCCCTACCCTTCACTGATGATAGCAAATTAGCTTGACATCAGCTGATCTGAAGGTGGAGCCAATGAAAGAGATAGTGAATTATGACTCTTTTGACATTTATGTAAACATACACTTGCATGGAGATTTTGGTAAAGCTCCATATATTGATCATAAATGCAAGCTATAGCAAGTTACATGATTTATAACTTGTTTTGTTTTTTCATATATAACTTATTTTGTTTTTTCATATATATATATATATATATATATATATATATAAGGAGCTTACCAATAGCTACTAATCAAGGTTTATTTTATAAGTTCCTAAAGAGAAAAAATTCAATATCTCTATGGGAAACTCCCTATCATCAGACCAATTGATTTTGAGCTTGTGGCTCACCTCAGTGAAGCACTGGGACTCTAAAAACTATATCTAAAATACTAACTCAAAAGTCAGCACTTACAGAACATGTTACTATAAATTTTAAAGCCTGAACTTTTCAGAAATATCTTCAAATCCAGCCTTCCAAAACAGATAGCTATATGGGTCTGAATTCAGATCAGTTTCACCATATAGTAGTAGTCTTTGCAATATAGAATCAGAAAAGCCTTCAAAATACAATTATAATAATTAATAAAACAAGTCATAAATTTAGTAACTTGCTTTTAAGCTTGCATTTAATGATCATTAGATTGAGCTTACCAATAGCTCTAATTAAGCTTTATTTTATAAGTGCTGAAAGCCTGATTAGAGCTATTGGTAAACTCCATCTAGTGATCTTTAAATGCAAGCTTAAAAGCAAGTTACAAAATTTATGACTTGTTTTATTAATTATTATAAGTGTACCATTGAGGGCTTTTGCGATGCTATATTGCAGAGGCTATTACTATATGGTTGTACCAGTCGAAAAATGTATATCGATCCAACAAGAAATGGAATACAAGTTTAGTACCTTGAGTCTGACCATGTACAATATATATATAAGTCAGGCACATTGTGGATTCTGCTTTATTTACCTATATCCTTAGGTCAAAGATCTAATCAATAACATTTCTCAACACTCCTTCACTTTCACTGGCCCAGAGCCGAGCCTTTGAGCATGAGATTCACAATAATTCTAATTTAATGAGACCTTGGATTATTAAACTTATATATATAACTTAACATAAAATATTAATTAAATTAGTAAGTAAATAAAATAATTTGAACATGCTTGAAATTTAATTTTATACATATATTTTAACTTATTAATTGTTTACATTTTACATTTTTCTTTAGCTTACTAAAATAAAATTCTCTGCAATAGCTTTATATTTTCACCAGTATATTTATGTAAACTGTGTCATGCAAGATATATTTACATATAGCGGTTATCTTTTTAATTTATTGTAGTTTTCACAAAATTATTTGTTTACACTAGTTAAACAATAAAAAAAAAGAAAATTAAATGACCACAGATTTTAGTGCATATAATTTTTCTGTTCGCATTTATTACAAAAAAAAAAAAAAATGGAATTGTTTTGGCCATTCAGCATATTTGAAAATCTATAAACTGATTGTGTAAAAAAATAACATTTTTCTTTTTTATTTAAATCTTCTAAGACATTATATTATAAAATGATGTCAAAGAAAAAAAAAACAATTATATCAAACTAATTATGACAAAAAGTAAAGAAAATCGTTTTATTTCACTTTTCTTTGCAAATAACAATTAATCTTCATTAAAAAGACATTTTTATTTATTTTAAGAGAGGACCTCGCTGGAATAAGCATTAAGTGATTGAAAATAACATTACAGTGTTTAGAACTTAAGCTATGAAGAAAAAAACCCGTTAATTATCAAGCACAGAAACCACATTGATTTGACCTTCAATTTAATCATTCTTTATTTATATGTCTATAATGGGCCTTAGTTAAATTAAAAAGATTTAACTAATCACGGATTAAAACAAAAGAATTGATTACTCAGGCTGAAGATTCTTATGTAAAACATTTCTCTATGGCTTTCATTTTAGATAGACAATAAAAGAAAAATGAGACAATGTCTAGTTAATAAAATATGAATGCGAAAAAAAGAAAAATGAAGGTAGACACTTGTATGCCTACAGAAATGAAGAAAGGGGTTGGTACATCCACAATGTTGTGGAATGGTTCCTAATGGAGAGATAGAAATTACATGAGCCCCCATGTCCTCCATGAAAATATCATGTCAACTGCCCAACTCTACCTTGCTCACTCTCCATCCCACAGAAGTATGTGCAACTGGGAGTCAGATCACAGGCAAATAACTGACTCTCTAGATCCAATCCAACTATATCTAACATTCATTATTAACCCATGATTTATTAATCACCAAATATGGATAATTATAAATGAGTAGCCTTAAAGGATCTAATACTACATAAAGATTAAACTGCACAACCAATTATTTCAGGTAAAATATTTAATTAACAAAAATAATATATATAAGAAATAAGGAAAAATATTTCTCGAATAGATTCCCCTTTCCACTTTCCTACTTTTTAACTTTAAAAAAAAATGTCAAGATAATTAACTGATGCTTGTTCAGCATTGCTGTTTTCAGTTCAAAATATAGCACATTTTAATTTTATCCAAATTTAACACAATCTAAATTTATAAAATCCCTTCCTGGGAAATCATTAGCAAAATTATTTTAATTCTTAATGTAAGGACATTTTGTTTATATATATATATATATATATATATATATATATATATATATATATATATATATATATATATATATATATATATATATATGACATAATTTCATTGGTGAGAAAGAAAAAACAACTTATTTATTTTAAAAATAATCCTTTCTTTGTTGACATCCCTCCTCCTTTTTTGAACATAATTTGCTCTTTCACAAATTATCTTCTTAGAACCATCACAAGTGAAGATTGTTAAGAGAAAAAAAACATAAAATTTATAGTACTGAAATTAGTATAAAAACAAATAAATATATTTTCATATTCAAATAAAAATATCTAAAAATATTGTGAGCTTGAGTTATTTACAAATAATTTATTTACGATAAAACTTAACTTTTATATTTTTAAGATCTAAGGAAGTAGGATTACATTAGTTAATTTAAAATAAAAACAATTTTAATATAGATAACAGGGTTTGAATTCTTGTGGCTTTTACCTGGATGTCCCTTGAAATGATTGTACAGGCGAACTTTGATAGCTAGTGGCATTTTTCCAAGACAGACTAGGGCAGCAGCATAATATAAGATGGGGTCCTAGGAAGAAACTGCAGTGACTTACCCTTTTTTACTCACTGTGAATTATGATGGACATAGTGAAGGTGGACAACTCTAAACTTTTCTCTTCTTTTTTCTTCTTCTTTTTTTTTTTTTTAAAAAAAAAAACACTATTTATATGGTGGTTCAAATTTTTGAGCTATGTGCTGCCTGAGGTGATTTTTCTTCCTATCGTGCCTGAGACAAAAGAAAATCATATCTTTATTTTGATTTTAAAAAGTTTAAACCTCCATAAGGATTGATAAAGGATGTAGAATTTCCATTAATGAATTAATGGAAATTCCAAAGTAATTGATTTTTTCCTATGTAATTTAATTTTATATTTGCAATGCATTTCAGCTTTAACGTTTTCATGGATCATTTTTATTATTGGACAAATGAAGTAAAACTCTGAAACTTTTAATTGGTTTTAACTGGTCAAGTGACAAATTCTTTGATACAAATATTTTCATCTTTTAATATATATTAATTTTAGTTTCGTTTTCAAAAAGTATATTAATTATTTGTAATGTTAGGAAAGTAAACGAAAGTTATTTCAAAAATATATTTTTATTTGTATTTTATAGAAATATTCAAAAGTGGAAAAATCAAAGAAAACATTACGAGCAAATAGAAGCAATGTAAATGTCATTTAAATCCCTCCCAGATTTCACGTTACGAATTTTTTAAGAATTTTTTAGGAAAAATCTTAACGTCTTTCTCAAAATAATTATACTTTCAGCATATTATTAAAAAAATACACCAAAAATACATTATAATGCCAGAAAAATATTCTAAAACATTAAACTTTGTTTAAAAATCAAATAAACAGCTTGAAGCAATCTCAACTCTTGACAAGATGGCAAAATTGTTGCTACGACTGGTTTCTTTTTCAATTTACAATCGTGTAAAGTATACAATTTTTTAATAAAACCTTACTACTTTTGTAAAATAACTATATTTTTAGCAGATTTTATGAAAATTATTTATAATATATATAAAACATAATAAAAAACACTCTAAAACATATATTTTCATTTTAGCGGTGAAAAAAATATTTAATGGAATCATCAGCCAATAAGAATTGAGGATAGATTGAAAATAGATTATCCAACCAATCAAAACTGGTCTTCTTCTTTGTTCAACTTAAAACCCTCCTAATATTGATTTTTTACTTGTAAAATAATTCAGAAGAGGGCTGCATCTTATAGGCCTTGCTCTAAGCTTTAATACAGGTATTTTTTCTTCACCATAACTTGAAAATCGGCTGAGTTAGAGCGATCTAAAGGTGACAATCGCTATTATGCAGTTCAAGCTATTAAAGTGTTAATATTTCTTTTTAAAATTTCTTATCAAGGTGAAAATCTCTCGAAAGGCCATCTTGGATTCTTTAATAAAAACACATTAAGCATATATATATATATATATAATTTAGAACTTATATTTGAATTTTTTTAAAATAAAATACAATAAATTATTTGGTTAATGTAACAAAAACAATGTTATAAGTATTTATTACCTGAAATAAATTGTAGTAATTTATTCAAGGTAGTTCTTGTTTAAAATGTTATAAATAATAATAATAATAATGAAATGTTTGAAAAAATATATATTTCTGTATTTACATTTATACATATATGGGTTTCAGTTGAACCCTATTAGTAAGTGACTAGGTGGATTGAACTGTGAAATGAAAATCTGAATAAGATTTACCATTTCATGTAAAACTGAGCTGAATTCAGACTCATATAGCCATCTGGTTTATATTACTGGATTTGAAGACATTTACATGTCTGAAAAGTTCAACCTTTCAAGTTGATAGTAACATGTTTTATAAAATATATATATATATATATATATATATATATATATATATATATATATATATATATATATATATATATATATATATATATATATATTGAAGCTGTGCATATATATACAATGATATATATGCTGGCTTCACCATTCACTGTGGACTATCTAAAACACTAAGTCCAACCACAGTGAATGTATGTTTTTTTCTCAAACTTAAAGAATGACCTGCATCAACAGTTATATATTACTTTAAGGGAAAATATTTTAAGAGGGGAAAAAGTTAATGAAATAAAATATAAAAAAATAAGATAATTTTTTTTAAAATTTTTCTTTATTTTTAAAATATGATGGCAGAAAGAGATAAGATAAATTTTTGTAATTAAACAGAATCCATTAAAGAAAGCAATTAATTTATAAAACATTTTAATTAAAAGAAAAATAGATAACACAGAAACATTTGAAACAATAGGCTACTAATAAGTAGTTTAATTAAAAATATAATTGGGGAAAAGAAGTATAAATAAAAAAACTTTTCTTTTATTCTTCAATCTGAAAATCTGCTGAAATTCTTGCAAATGACTCTTATATTAAGAATTTCTAGAATCGGCTGACAATTTAAAAAAAAAGAAATTCATTTTTGAATTCCTGTTTGCTGCCTTTTCATTGTTGCTGTAGATTATTTGCTCTACATGTATTTAAATCCAGAACTTTATTACTCTACAAAAATGCTGGGGTAGTTTTCTTTGCCTTCATTCTCCTGTCTCTGGGACTGGAGTCATAAAGATGTGAGCCAGCCGAAGAAACAAGAAAAATGCCTGACAAATGCTTACCCTGTACTAATTAATTATTTCTATGGAAATATGAATAAAAAAAAAGGAACTGCCATGCAACATCAACAGAACCCATTTTGACACACACACATTAGTTACTGGTAACTATCCCCTTATTTGAAATGTGTTTGTCTTTTTTTCAAAGTAAATTTAGATATATGGTTTTTTTGTTTGTTTAAATGATATTTTATAAATTGTTTTTTTTTTAATTATTGTAATTGGTATTGGGCTTAATATGTATAATGGCGATGAATCTTCTTAATTTAGGTTAAAAATGCCTCACTAAACTTGATCGCCACTATACACCTATAATTAAGCATTTAATTTTATGTATATGTTTTAATTTTTTAAAGACAGCAAAAAAAAAATGCATAAAGTGCAAATTCTCCCCCCCCCCCCTTTATATTAATAATGCAGTTACCTATTAAACTCTAGTTTATTGGTACAGGACTTGAGATTTAATGATTAAAGATTTGATTTAGTTTATTTCTTTGCCATATGTTTCTCCTTAATTCAATTCAAAAAAGTTACAAATATATATGTGTATTTTTTTTAAGAATGTAAAATAACAAAACTTTCATTTTTCATCTGGTTGTAAAAGAGAGAATGCAGTCACCCATATTTACCGATATTAAAGTTTTTAAAAAAAATTGTTTTAACTCTGTGGTGGACTGGCTGAACATTAACTAATTTTTAACATGTCTGCCCCTTTACATAAGTGATTTAATTTAATTGGAAAAAAATAGCAATTATTTTATAAGAAATTTTTCTTTTGGTTAGACTTTCATAATGCTTTGTATATGTTCACCAACTAAAGTTTTTCTTCTAAATTTAAAGGTCGTTAAACTGTATTTATATTATACTGTGTACTGGATAATATGTGGGCATGTTTCTGCACATTTCAGAGCTTTCCTCACGAAGTCTACATAGGCTCACATGCCTGCCTCGGGATCACTATGAAGATTAATAAAATTGAATCTCATCACTGTCATATATTTATAAATATATATAACTGGACATAAGCAACAAAACTCTATGCCTGAATTCAGATCATGCAGTTAGTGAACAAATTTCATTTTCTCTAACTCAGTTTAGAGATGGAGAGCTATCCAGTCTGGTATTAGCCTTTTGGTTGCCATTTGTGTTTCAGAACTTGTCATTTCCCCACAATATTCTATCATCTTAGGCTGCAATATTTTATATTTATTTCAAAGCTTTCTCTGCAAAATATTATTGAAGGTCTAACTCAAGATGAAAATATCCATAGGGGAGTCACTATTGAATTTTTTTTGTTAGTAGGAAAGGATGGTAATTTCAATGCTTTCCTAAGAATATGTTTAGTTTAGGTAGCTATGTGAATCATGTACTCTCACCATATTGTTAATCATGTCTGTTTCTCTTTAAATCATGTAACCCATCCACTGGCTAGAAATGTTCCCAACTTATGTGAATTTATTGATTTTTAAAGGGTCTTTCTCTCATATCTGGATATGGTTGCAGGGAAATTAGCCTGTGGCACAACTAATCAATTCCATGTACTCCGCAAATGTAAAATAATAAAGTTTTTCTTTTGTCTTTCATTCACTATTATTAAAACTGTGTAGCATTGTTTTCTTCAGTAAACCTGATCATTATATACATGTTCAAATTCCTCTTTAGAGTCTTATATCTCCTTGACCATGGAACATATATTAAGAATAAATTCTAGTAAGGTTTGTGAAGTAAGTTACTTAGTAGCTATCTGGAGAAGTAAGTGAGATTCGAACTCCCTTTACATGCATCTCTAGGTTAGGTTAAAGCAGCTATATTTTTCATACCGTTACACTTTTATCTCTAGTAATATAATAATTTAAAACATAGATATAAGTAAATTGCATAAAATTTTACACTAAAATTTTATTGATAAGAAACTAAAATCAACAACAATAAGGAAATAATAGTAATGGAATAATAACAATATATTTACTTGCCATTAAAAGTTTCGGTTTGAGGTTTAGATGAAAATGTTGTGTCTTCGGTTATCTTCAAAATATCAGGTGTCACAGAGGCCTCTGTACTTTCTACAAATGAAACTGGTGAAATACCATGAGAAGGATTAATTGGAATAGGCGATAAATCTGTAAATGATATGGTTTTATTATCAACCGGATTTGTATTGGTGGAATCTGTACTTTTAGTAAATGAATCTGTAATAAAAGTATTTCAAAAGAAAGAAGATAAGCTAGTTTTCACATAGGAGAAACTATAATATATTATTATTTTAAATATTAAAAGTTTTATAATCTATTTAAGTACATAATATGCAATTATTAAATATACACATATTATTGTATCATAAATTACTCTAAAGGTGTAACATCTCTGCAAGTGCAAACTAACCTGACCCATGTTTGATCTTTAAAAATTAATGTAGAAATTTAAGTGATATATACAAAGGAGCAGAGAGCAGATTTGAAGTAAGCCATCTGTACTCATATTAAATAATTTTAGAAATAATACTCAGTTTTTACCTTAATAACATGTTTGTTTTGCATATATATATAAAATCTATAAATAAATATTTGAAAATACAGTAATTAAACGTCAATAAAAATTATATGTATAACTATAAGTTTATTGACTTTTAATTACTGTATTTTCAAATATTTATTTATAGAGTTACGTATATTATTTTGAAGAAATACAGACTCCATTTTTTTGAGTTAACTATGCAAGATGGGGTTTAATAAAATTTTTCCTCATAGTTTGTATATATTTTTTCTTTAATAAATAAAATTTTTAGCCAAGACTAGGTTTGAACCCATATTCATAGGGATTACATATGTTTTACTTGGTAAGCAATCTGAATAGTTGTCATTAAAAGATTTCTAACCAATAGATTGTTTTATTTAACATTAATTTATGAGTCAATTTGGTATTAAAGATATATTTTATTAGAAAAGCAAGATTTATATATTATTTGATAGTTGAGTGAAAAGAAGGAGGGGGTGTGTGACTTATGAAAATTACTGTTAGATATTGATAATGGATGGTCATGGTTTTACACTGATAAGTTATAAATAAATAGTTCATGAGATTACATTAAAAAAGTAATAGTAATAATAATTAAGGATTAAAATATTAAATCGGTTTAATTAAAGAATTGTATATGGAAAACATGTCTGTTTATTTAATCTAATTGTAGATTTTAATTATAAAGTTCACAATTAATAATCATTCCTTGTCATTTCATGAGGAAATCTTTAAAAAGGAAATTAAGTCAATTTTAATAGTATATTATTCACAGCCAAAATTTAGTTCAAACTTCTGGGTTTGAAGCTTTCTTATATATTTAATTAATGGAAAAAGTAAAAGGGGGAGAGAGTACTTTCTGTTATTTATTCTGAAGAGAGAGCTTTTTGTCTTTTGTTTTTGTGTGGTTACCATGCATGTCATATAACCCAGTAAATTATCAGAGTGATTTAAGTGATATATATGACAAAGGAATTTAAGAATAAAATTAATTGGTGATTGTCTGTTAAGTGTGAAATTAATTGGTGATTATCTTTTAAAATGCACATGTGAATTTGGCATGGTTCTTTCAAAAGGGCAAAAGGTTAAAATAATCAGAATGAAAAAGAAATAAAAGTTAATTAATTCAGAAAACAGACTGACCAGATCTCAAAGGTCAATAAAATGTCACAATGGGGGGAAGGAGAGAAAAAAGGTGAACTCTATAAAATCTTTGCTGTGTTGTAGAGTAGGGGGCTATTCTATCTGAAACTCTCTGTTGCAATTTTTCTCTTTTTGGTTTTATAGAGAAACTTTGCTATAGAGATAAAAAGAAATATTTTTTTAAGAAAAAAAAATCATTTGTTGTAAATTATTCATTTGTCTTTTGAAATAACTTTGCCAAATTTAGTATAATAAGAAGAAAAGAAAATATCTCTGGAATAAGTTTTCAAGTGGGTACACATTTAATCTCCTGAAGTTGATCAACGGTCATGATTGTCTTGCACTAATTGATGACAAATCGGCAAATAGTAAAATTTAAACCACAGAAAATAATCTCTAAGTTTGATTTCGTATATAAAGGCATTCAATTTGAATATTAAATGACTTTAAAGGAAGAGAAAAAGGACAACAAGAAGTGGACTTATATCTTTAGAAATTTATACAAATTCTGTTCAGCTGTAATCCATGTAAAATCAATATGAGGAAATATTTTCAGCAGCATAAAATTCATATATCTGATGGCAAAGAAGAACTTTATCAGAATAACTTTTTCTACATAAACTCATGTGCCCATATAAACAAATCAAGGAAGAAAAGGAAAAGGAAAAATGGAAATCAGAAACTTGAAGGACACTCCCAAAGAACTCTTTAAGTATATTTTTTTATTTTATTATTCACTATTCATGTCAAACATTTAATCTAGAAAAAAAAAGAAAATAATTTTTTTCTTTATGTTTTATCATATATATTCACTTGAATTTAATTCATGTCAGAATTATAATTGTTGTTATTTTTGGGGTAGAGATATTGATATTAGATTATTTTATATGTGTTTATTTTAAATGCTTTTTGTTATTATTATCATTTCGGGGGTAGGAGAAATTAATATAATGTCATTCTGTATATGCCTTATTTTAAATGCTTTACAAACATTTAAAAAAAAACAAAAGATATTATTATTAAGGGAAATGTTTTGAATGAATTGGATCAGAAGTTATTGTCAAATGCTTAGACTTATTGCTATGTTTATAAAATTGTGTGGCTGTTGAGCTAAAACATCATCATTATGGCTGTTGAGCTAAAACATCATCATTATCTTATAAAAGTGCAGGGAAATAGTTTTAACAATTTAATACACATTTCTTATTATTTCTTATTATTATTATCATAAAGTTAAGGCCAGAGAAAAGCTGATTAATGCTTGGAAAATTGTTGGCTCATATTCCAGTGCACTAACTCGTAAAAACATTGTAGATATGAAAGTTTTTTCTTGCAGAAGTTGATGTTTCGACCTGTATATAATGTGGATGGACAAGGAGTCTCCACCAAGCCAGTGAAACTGTAGCTCACTAAGATATTTATGCTATATTTATAAAGTATTTAAACACAGTGGAAGAGTTTTCCCACTTGGTTATGCTCTACACCGTAAGAAGATTTCTGTATTGATGGCCAGAGGTAATAGGTACACCTAAGTCTCTTTGTATGACTAGCGATAAAAATCCTAGCATATCTCAACCTTAGTGAAAAGATTTTCTCTTATTCGGGTTACTGTCTGCCTCATGTTAATGTTTGATATTTCTTACGAGTGTATGAAAGATAGCTATTATTAAGCATTATTTATAAATGTCAGGATACAAGGTCGCAAACTTAGTTTTGATGTCAGGATGAATGCAGTTAATGTATGTGCAATTGGTGTACTTGAATATTGTTTTGTTTATTTATTTTAATTTATCAATTAGGCCAAGAGTAATAAAGTTAATAAATAGTAAATTTAAAGGTTAAATAAAACCTACAAATGTTGTAAGTGTAAGCAATGCGTATCTAATAAATATTTCCACAGGCAGATGAGAACTTCACTGGAAAGGTAATATTATTAAAATATTATTACTTCATAAGAACATGAGTATAGAGTATGTGCACGTATGATGAAGATTGATCTAGATACCGATTTGTATTCATTGACTTAGTACCATCATACATAAAGTATCTCTATTGTAAAGATTAGGGCAAAAGAATGTTAGACCAAATGATGAAATAAAATTAGTAAATTTGCGAAGGAATGTTAAATGAAAATAGTTAAGTAAAATTATTGAATTTTATTATGGGAAGAATTAGCTCTAAAAACAGATCAGTAATTTAAAAGCATTAAACACAGGAAGAAATTTGGTATTCGCTGTATCTAGGATGAAAATGAAAACGAAAATATATATGTGAAGGTAAATATTATTATTTTTATTTGATATTAATATTACTCCACTCTTCCCTGATAATTAGGAAATGAATAATGATATTTTAAACTTATTGATATTATCCATTGATTTAGGAATATTTATTTGTTTATTTTTATTTTTATCATAATACGGTTGTAAAACAGAAAAAAAGCCGTGCAAGTCATCAAGTGAATGTGTATATTCTGTATTGAATTGTAGAATGTCAATAAAATTTGTAATTTGTTTTAAATAAAATTTGTGTATGTCTCAATGTTTTTGTGGGTTATTATTATCTAGACATATCAAATCCAATCATGCATCAATATATTATTATTAATATTTGAATCATAATTTTCATAATTATGCGGTAAAATTTATTTAAAATGGTTAATTTCCGATACTTAGAATTACCAAATAATTTAATATAGTTGTAATATAAATTATGAATAGCTTATTGAGTGATAGTGAATGCAGAGGGTGAGCATAAAATCCTTTCCCCATCTGTTGTATTCAAACACCTCTCTAGACGCACTTCTTTATAATTTTGTTATGATTGTGAATATGTTTATAATGTATTTCTAAAAAAATTAATAAGCTTAAATTATTCCGAACTTTAATATAAATAAATATTAAACTGCATTAAAGACAGCCCAAGATCACCTTGGAGGTGATCATGAGAGGAGTGTTTATCACCAATAATCTATCACAGCTTGTTTGATTTCCACACCTAATTGTTCTAAAAAAAAACTCGAGAAGATATTGTAATGGGAGAAATGAGCTAACAGAATGGAAAATTTAATACTAAAATAGATAATAGTGTAATAGACCTATGGATGGGGGGTGGATCAGACAGGTGGAGATGGATATAGAACTTTGTAATTGGAACAAAATTTTAATGGTAGCTTTAATGATGGTGAATGGGTGGTGTGCTGAGAATAACCAAGAATTTCCAAAGATATTGATATTATCGATTTTAATGCATTCTCAGTGTTCTCTTAATCGATTGATTATTTATTAACCCATTCATTAAATATTATTACTGAAAGTTATTGAAGTGAGATTTAATTATTATATTTTATTAAAGTTGCAATTTGGTGCCCTGTAAATTAAGATTATAAATGTTCTGTATCATCATCATCATCCCCGTAGGCTTTAGAAATAAGTGTTACCTGGGAATGATGAAGCATCCACCGATCCATACTTAAAATGTTACAATTGGCATGCAACTGAGTTGCAAGTGTTTAAATGTCACATAAATTTGAATAAAGTTATAATTAGCTTAAACTGTCCGATAATATATGTCATGTTTGTAAACTCTCCCAATCGTTTTAATTATATTTGAAATACAATGTGGATGACCAATCGAAAGATTACAAAATACGTTTTATATCGGTTTGATAAGTTTTTATAAAAGTAACAAAGTAAAGCAAAACTTTTCGTTTTACTTACAATTGGCTACAACGTGGAGGCTATAAAACAAGTTATAGCTGTAACATCTTCAAACTTTTCTTTTATTAGAATATATATATATATATATATATATATATATATATATATATATATATATATATATATATTACTTTTGAGTTAGCATAGTTAACAAATAACAAAACTATAAATTGAAAATGTAGTCAGCAGATATATAAATATATGTTCTTTAACTATTTTCCATGAGTTTTATCATAATCGATTTAATAGAAATAAATTTTAATTACCATGATAACTGAAATATTAAGGCACTAAAAATTTAATTAAAAGTAAAAACAGATAATCATTATAGCTTTTCATAATTATGAAGTGAAAATATTCAAAAAGAACGCACACACACATATATATATATATATATGGTAATTCAATCTTCCTTTGAAATCCCACAAGTATTTTTCAAAATTATTTATATTATTGCATCTTTTTACACTTTTATCTCCAGTAATATAATAATTTAAAACATAGATATAAATAAATTGCATAAAATTTTATTCTAAAATTTTATTAATAAGAAACTAAAATCAACAACAGTAAGGAAATAATTGTAATGGAATAATAGCAATATATTTACTTGCCATTAAAAGTTTCGGTTTGAGGTTTAGATGAAAATGTTGTGTCTTCTGTTGTCTTCAAAATATCAGATGTGACAGAGGCCTCTGTACTTTCTACAAATGAAACTGGTGAAATACCGTGAGAAGGATTACTTGGAATAAGTGATAAATCTGTAAACAATATGGTTTTATTATCAACCAGATTTGTATTGGTGGAATCTGTACTTTCAGTAAACGAATCTGTAATAAAAGTATTTGAAAAGGAAGAAGATAAGCTAGTTTTCAAATAGGAGAAACTATAATATATTATTATTTTAAATACTAAAAGTTTTATAATCTATTTACTTACATAATATGCAATTATTAAAAATACACATATTATTGTATCATAAATTACTCTAAAGGTGTAACATCTTTGCAAGTGCAAACTAACCTGACCCATGTTTGATCTTTAAAAATTAATGTAAAAATTTAAGTGATATATACAAGGGAGCAGAGAGCAGATTTGATGTAAGCGATCTGTACTCATATTAAATAATTTTAGAAATAATACTCAGTTTTTACCTTAATAATACGTTTGTTTCACAAATATATATACTATTATTACTAATTGTTTTTTTTATTAAGTAAAAAAATGCAGGTGACTGATCACCCACTACATGATGTAAATACATTTGTTTAAAAGAAATCTTGAGATCATACTACAGTCAATAACCCTTGTCTTTTCCATTGATTCATAAGAGTCTTTGAATTGCCAAGTCCTTTAATTTACAGATCCTTAAAACTTCATCTATGTTGCCACGTCTTTGTATAAAACCCATCTATGCAATTCATACTCTAATCTGTTTCTGAATTTTTATTGCTTTCTTGTTCTGAATTTTCTTCAAAATTTTCCTCTTATGAGTTTATTTCTTCATCATTTGTGATTTCTTCTGTTTCATCAGTACACACAGGACTAGTATTAATTTGTTGTTGCATTTCCTTTGGATAGCCATCTACTTTCTCATTTCCAGAACTGTCATTATGAGCCTTATCGCTCCATTGCTCTTCTACATTATCAAGTTCTTCCATTGGATTATCAAACTTTTCTGAGATACCCTGCACTACTTCACCTTGCCTGCTTCTGGACCTGTCACTACAAGCCTCATCATTCCATTACTCTTCTATGTTATTGATTTTTTCCTCTGGATTATCTGCCTTTTCTGAAATTATCTGCCCTACTTCACTCTTGATACATACATGCTCCTTCCAAAAAAGATATGCCTTTTTAGATTCAACAATACATTTGAAGATCATGGGATAAGCTAAAATATCATGTTCGATTATTTCTGGGTCATTGACTATCTGACCTTCTGATTCAGTTTTCATCTCCTGTTGAGCGAACTTCTGTCTTGTTTTTCTTTTTCTCTTTCTCCTTGAGAGATCCTCAGTTTTATTTTCTTGCTCACCACACAGCTCAATGTTTGAGCCCACAACACTATGCTCATCAGTTTGTGAGCCAGAGCCATTCTTATTTTTCCTCTTGAAATTTGCATCTTGTGTAATTTTACCCATTTGAGTTGAAAATTCTCACTTAGTTCTGTATCACTGAACATGTTAGCTTCTTTTAATTGGCCTATTTTTTTCTAATGTGCCTTCAGATTGTATTGATTCAGAGTTGGTCAGTTCTGCCTGTGCTGATTGTTTCTTTATCTCTTTGGCTGTATCTCTAGCTTGGCCTGCATTTGTCCCATCTTCAAATCTACTGTGCAAGGTTTCTTGACTTTCTTTATAATGTAGCTTATTTGTATTCACTTTATCTTTTAAATGAGATTTTTGTAATTCCAATTCTAATTGTTGATTTATAAGTGAAGGATTGCTTGATGTTATTGTACATTTGTGGAATCCGCTATAGCTTTCCCCACATTCTGTGTATACTATTTTTGGACAGGCCCTAATTAAATGGCCAGTGTCTCCACATCCATAACACTGTGGTTGAATTTCTCGAATTACTATGTATATCGGGCTTTTATTCTGCTTGAGAATAGATGGTATATCCAGTGGACTGATACCTTTAGTCAGCCTCATTGTAAATATTGCATTATTGGATGGCAGCTGAATCCCTGCTCTTCTTTACATTAGGAAAGTGAACCATTCAATAGAGCCAAACTGTACTAATAGTCCCTGAAATTCATCTTTTCCAAATGCTACATGACAACTTCGCACCATACCTGTTATCAATCTTGGTCCTTCCAGGTCAATTTTCACTAAATATTTTCCATCTAGAAACATTTGAGATCTTTTGAATCTTTCTTTGGCTAAAGTGTTCTCAAATTCTAGTGTGACATATTTTTTGTTAGGGTGATAGTAAACCCTTCTTATTAAATCAATGATATTTAAGTCCTTGATTAAGACAAATAGCTCATTTATTGAAAATATGAAAAGTTCACATTTTTTATTCGTTGTGCTCAATGTTAAAGTATCCTGATTCTGGAAGCTAAGAAAGGAATTAAAATAATTTCTGAGGAATTCTATTATTAAATTCATCACTGACTGGTTGAAAGTCTTCTGGAATTAAATTATTTCTATCCTGATTAGAGTTGTTCATATTTGACTCAACATTATGATATATTAAGCCATTCTCAAATTTATTCTCATGGGAGATGCCAGCATGACTAGTTTTCCCATACATTGCATTGTTGAGATTGTTTTCATGACTTCTGATCACTAGCTCTAGCTTTGTCTCAAGGCCCATAACCCCCTGTTCTATTTGAAAGCGATTGGCATATGGGGTTTTGAAACCTTGCCATTTGGAAGTCTTAGTATCCTTCTTTAACTTTTCTGAAACGTTGGAAATGTTAGTTCTGCATTATTGCTCTCACCGGCAGGGTCAACTTGGTACTGCTGGGCTTCTGTAACTTTTTCCCTATTTTTTTCCAAGCTTTGGCTTCATGGTTTTGTCTAGGTAATTACTTTGTGTACTTTTCCTGAGCTTTTTAGATTGTCCTTCGGTATTTATTCTTGTATTGATCAATGTAGAGTCTCTTTGGTGATATTTGTCTTTGTTTCGTTCCAGTTCTGCTTCTATATCATGAAGTTGGGGCACAGCTCCCTCTCTTGTGACAAAATTCCCGTGATTTTTAATTGTTTTAGATTTTAATAGTTTTGTGGTGGACCCCCCCCCCCATAACTTTATTTTCTGATAGATTTCCATGAAACTTGGCAGCATCATTAATATTTAGCTTATGTTTCATTGTATCAACTTTAATTTGCTGTATCTCAATGATTTCATTGATCTTTAGCCCAATACCTACGGTATTTTTGGTACCGTTTGAATTTTTTTTTAAAACTGTTTTTTTTTTTATTTCTCTCAAATTCCATTTTTTTTCTGAACTTCCTTTAGTTCTTTCACCTCTAAACATCTTTCTGAACTATTTTTAATTGATTTAGATTGTTTAAATACTTCCGGAATTACTTGATCACTTCTCAATATGTCATTAAGTTTAATACTACTGAATGCTTACTTATTCTGACTTTGACAGTTAGCATCCATCTTGGGAAGGTTATAAAAGTTTCCCTGTAGCACTTAATCAATTTTGGACACTTAATAAACAAATTAAAAACTAGAAAACGCTCTGCTACAATATTGTAACTTAATCTTGGGTCCTAGAATAATTGAAATGAAGTCTTTTAAATTTTTTCTTACAATACTTTGAACTTCTTCTTGAGCTGATGTGAGAGTCTTCTTAGTTTTGTTGTTATATAAAGCTAATGGTTCCGGTTGAATTCCTTGACTTAACTCAGTCCTAATTATGAACGCTCTATTGTTTATAGTATTGAACTACAACATTGCATTAATTTTATTTCAGTACTTTATTTTACTCTGGTAATTTTTCACATTAAATTTTCATTACAATGCATTTCTCAGCATGTTTGGTTTCACGGCTCACTGATTGCTCGTTCTCAAACACTATACTGAATGTCCATACATTACGAAATGTACTGCTTTTTGGTTATTCAGTATACTGTCGTAGATAGACAGTTTTATTTAACATGTTCAAATTGACATAAAAAGTTTATTTATAAGACCTTTTCGCACATTATCATAGCAGGGTATTTTTATATTTGCAAAATTTTACCTATTATGCCTGTTAATTGTTTTTAGCGTAAAATTTTAACTCTTTTTACTTATGTATCTTTATTGTTTTGTGTATATTTGTGTCACACTGGCTAATTAAAATATAATATTAATTAAAAAGTATTACATTACTTGTTTAAACAAAACCAAAGTTGAGAAAAATATTTTCAACAATGATGACATGGAGGTTTTTATAATTTTTTTAATGATCTTAAGTATATTTAAAATAGTGCTTTAGATAATTTATAATTACTATTTAGTGGCATTGTAGCATATATATATATATATCACAATTCATTAATACTTCAAATGATATATATATATATAATTTGAAGTTGTATTAATGAATTTGGACGTTTTTTATAGTCAAATTATCGTATCCAATGCTTATTGCAATAATTACTCGGCAAAATGTAGGTCTAATCTTGAAAATGAAATTGAACTAGCGAGTTCATTCTTATACTTACGTTTAATTTAAAAATAAAATGTTACTTAACAGGCGATGACGTTACCTAAGTTAAAATTTTCATATCTCTTTTTCCATTGGGGAAAAAATGCAAAATGACGTAATAGAAAAAGTTAACGTTAACTATAGCTCATACTGAAGTGTTAGTGCAATACTTAGATTGGAGAGAACATACATTATTTACAAAATACACTAATAATATTGATAGATATGGGGTTGATGCTATTTAAAAAGATGAAACAAATTCAACATTGAGTCAAAAAAAGATTAATTCCATAAATAGACATTTTCTGTCATCTAATATTTAGATCGTTGGAGACTGCATCCAAAATAGACTTTAACTTTCAATATGAAATTTTTTAAAGCTGGCATTTGTGTTTTGATCATTTTTTTTCTGAATGTCTTGCAGTTTTTGACATTTTGAAAAGTATCTTTATACATGATATTTGTTTTTGTTTTTTTTTGCAAAATTATCAAAAAACTTATTTTCGTGTGGATATATTTTCATTATCATGAACAATTCAAGATAACTTGAAATAATCAGAAACGTCTGCAGTTTTAGTTTAGGTGACTTACTCTGGCAAGTGTGACTTCAATTAATATAGCCTTTATTGATGTATCAATTACAGAATATATTTATTTCTTTTAAGTTAGTATAAGAATATGTTAAAAATAACTAAACGGGTTCTATTATGTATAACTTGATAATGTAATCAGCATGTATGTAAATTTATATTGTTTAAACATTTTCGATGAATTTTTCCATAATCGATTTAATAGACATCAATTTTGATTACCCATTATAACTGAAATACTAAGGCACTAAAAATTTAATTAAAAATGAAAAGAGATATTAATCATTGTAGCTTTACATAATTATAAAGAAAAAATATGAAAAGAGAAGATAAATAATTGTAAGGGTAACTTTCATTTAATCTAACTTAGGATTGCATTAAAACATTTTTACACTCATTTATAACTATCTCTAATTAAACCATTTATTAATTGAATATATTTGATTATATATATATATATATATATATATATATATATATATATATATATATATATATAAAAAGTCAGATGTCACATGACTTATATATAGCTTGCATTTACCAATATGTAAAATTAAGAGCATGCTAATGAGCTCTAAACAAGCTTTTTTATTTTTTTTTATTATGATAAATGCTACTACAAGAGAAGGCATTCAAATCATCTTTATCTTAGATTGTCCCCATCTCCAGACCGGTATTGACCTATGGGTCTCTTCAGTGAGATAAAGATGATTTCAATGCCTTCTCTTGTAGTAGCATTTATCATAATAAAAAAAATAAATAAAAAAAGCTTGTTTAGAGCTCATTAGCATGCTCTTAATTATATATATATATATACACACCATTTATTTTAATAAATGTAAACATAAAATAATATGTGCTTAGATGTCAAACTTTTAGATAAACCAGATTTGAAATTAAAAAAAAATATTTTATATTATATCTTAATATGCATTTATAACAATGTGTAATTAAATCACACATTGAAAATTGAAACAAAATCATGTGATATAAACAATTCATTTGGTCTCTTTATAATAATAAAGAAGAGGAAAAAAGAAAATGATTTTTTAAACAACTTTTTCTTTTAATGAATATTACTATTCTCTACTAGAATTGAATTTCTGTTATATCAGAAAAGGTTTAACTTTTCCAAATTAAAATATTAATTTATTCATATGGAAATTATAACCTAAGGATCAAAAAAGATTATAAGAAAAGTATTTTATATTTCTTTGAAATCTGAAAGAGAATAGTAACATAAAAAAAAACATCTATTTGAATTATAAGTAACTTCTTTATTTTATTACATTGTTTTTCTATGCTTATAAATACATTTAAAATAATTATATATATTTAAAGAATCCTACAATGTGCAGTGAGTAAAATAACCTTATATCATAAAAATTTCTTTCAAAACCAATTTTCATGCCAATTTAAAATATGATTTGTGTAGAACATCTAACTGAAAAAATGGAGATTAAGAACATCAATCTTAGGATATATTTTATCTTATAACAACAAAACCATTGGAGAATGTTAATAATTTATCAACTTGGAATAATTATATAACAGCTAAACAAATGAATAAATATCCTTCACCAGGAGATCTCCACCAGGATTATGAAATAGAGGCAAAGAACCATTCTTAATTAATTCAGGAAAATGTTTTTATTTATATATTTTATATTATTATTTATATTACTTTAATATGTTTAAGCTGCAGAAAGGAGTTTGCTATTAACTGAAAGGAGACCTTTTGATTCCTCTTGGAGGCCTTAAAGGAACTGAGCAGGGCAAATTCCTAATGTCCACTCCATATGTTCTTGTCATTGCAGCTGTTATTACTATGCGATTATTCATATAGTATACGAACATGGATGTGCTGCTCACCAACATGCATTAGCCGGCATGGTGAGTTTATTGGCTTTTTACCTTCGAGTTTAAAAATATTTTTCCCAATATATACAATCATGACAGACAAAAATAAATCATGGCCCTTATTCCCAGGAGGCTGTAAAGTCACCAACCAAGGCAGCAGATGGTGGTGAAAGGTGGAGGGTGCTAAGAATCCCATGATTGCAAATTCAGGCTGCCATTTGATGACAACTTTTTATTTAGGTACTTACAACTGCAGATCACTTTCAAGTGAAGGAAGATTGGAAGAGATACTAGAAGAACTGTCCTATATTAAATGGAACATTATTGAACTTTGTGAAGTTAGAAGAAAAGTTGAAGAAACAATTGATTTAAAAAGTGGACATATATACTACTATAAAGGCTCAAATATTGGAAATACAAGTGGAGTAGGATTCATTATAAATAAAAAATGGAAGAATAACATTGTGGAGATTGATGATGTATCAGATAGAGGGGCAAGATTAGTTTTACAATTTAATAGCAGATACCAAATGCAGATAATTCAGGTTTATGCCCCAACAAGTTCTCATAGTAATGAAGTTATAGAAGATTTTTATATGGATGTACAAAAGGCTTTGGATCAGAGTAAACAACATTTAAAAATTGTTATGGAAAACTTTAATGCTAGAATTGGTAAACAAATGAAAGACGAAAATGCTGTAGGTAAATTTGGTTATGGTAGTAGAAATGAGAAAGGGTATAGACTTGTGAAGGAAATGGACATGGAAGCATCCAAATGCAGGTATAACAGAAAATACATATTTCAAGATTATAATGTTCTTAATAAATTTAACACAGGAAGTGATCATCAACTAGTAAGATGTAAGATACATACATATTAATGCAAAACTAGAGACAAAAATTATTAAGAAAAACAATATTTACAGTTGATATTCCTAATTTTCAGAAACATTCTAATGAATTTAAATTAGACCTTAAAATAGGTTTCAAGTATTAGAAGATTTTGAACATGATTCAGATTTGAATGACATTAATAGGAAAATAATTGACACTTTTAAAAACTGCAACAAAGTTAGCTGGTAGAAAAAAGCAGCAATTGACCAATAAAATTTCTACAGAGACTAGAGAATTTATGAAGAAAAGAAGGAATATGAGGATATACAACAATGATGCATTAAAAAAGATTGAATATCTCAAATTTTGTAAAATGGTGTGGAAAAGAGTTGAAAATGATATAAGAAAGTATAATTGTGAACCAACAAGGAAAGCTGTAGAAGAGAATAAAAGTCTAAAGAGTGTAAAACAACATTTTGGTATTGGTAGAAAATTTATGTTTGCAATAAGAAAAAAGATGGCATTATTACTAAAAAGAGAGATGACATCATGAAATGTGTAAAAGAATTCTATTAATAATTATATAGTAATAAAGAACAAGTACCTCCTATACCTATTATATCTTCCGAATTGCTCAGAATTTTGAATGAAGAAGTGAGACATGCTATTAAATTTATGAAGAAAGTGAAGGCTACAGGTAATGATGGAATTATAATTGATATATTAAAAGAAGCAGGTGAAGAAATAGAAATTTTTTAAACAAAGTTATATACCAAATTTTTAAATGATAAAGATGTACCAGATGATTGGAAGAATGCAGTATTAATACTAATATTTAGAAAAGGTGATAAAGAAGATATTAGAAATTACAGACCTATCAGTCTTTTATGAGTTTTATACAAAATTTTTACTAAGATAATTACAAATCGTCTATAGAAAAATCTGGATTTTCACCAACCAAGAAAACAAGCTGTATTTAAAAGTGGTTTTAGTACAGTAGATCATATCCAGGTATTAAGAGAAGTTATAGAAAGGACAAATGAATATGACTTGCCATTATGCTTAGGATTTGCAGATTATGAAAAGGCATTTGATTCTATAAACATTTCTTCAGTGAGTAAAACATTCAATCATCAAGGTGTAGATCCAGGATATTGTCATATTTTAAAGAATAGTTATAAAAATGCAACAGCAACAATTAGATTACATAATGATAATAGGAAAATCAACATTGAAAAGGATGTAAGACAGGGTGACTCCATATCTCCAAAACGTTTTACATCAGTGCTGTAAGCAGTATTTAGTGGATTAAAATGGGAATCTAAAGGAGTGAAAGTAAATGGAGATTATTTAAGTCATTTATATTTTGCAGATGATGTAGTTGTTTTTGCAAACAATGCTTTAGAGATACAGGAAATGCTGCAAGAGTTATCAGATGAAAGCAGGGAAGTAGGACTAAAGATAAATGTTAAAAAGACTAAAGTAATGTTTAATAGATTTTTTCAAAATATGAAAATAAAGATTGATTATGATGAGTTAGAAGAAGCTGACAGTTACAAATATTTTGGTCAAATTATTAATACAGATGGAAACATAATGGATGAAATTAATCATAGAATTAAACTTGGTTGGAGTGCTTTTGGAAGAAATAACTTGATACTAAAAGGAAATATGCATATGTGTTTGAGAAGGAAGGTTTTTAATAAATGTGTTTTGCCTGTTCTTACTTATAGATGTAAGACTTGGACATTTAATAAAAGAGTAATACAGAGACTTCAGACAACTCAAAGAAGTATGAAGAGATGCATGTTGGGAATAACAAGATGAGATCGAAAACACAATCTATGGGTAAGAGAACAAACAAGTGTTACTGACCTCATTAAAAAAATTAAATAACTGAAGTGGAGTTGGGCTGGAAAATTGGTAGATAAGATGATAATAGATGGA
The DNA here is from genome assembly GCA_028023455.1 of Epiperipatus broadwayi. NCBI lineage: Eukaryota > Metazoa > Onychophora > Udeonychophora > Euonychophora > Peripatidae > Epiperipatus > Epiperipatus broadwayi. The sequence continues at coordinate 118,895 of JAQFVV010006569.1, read as the reverse complement.
CAATTGAAATTTTAAATGGGATTCCAAAAGAATATAAAAGATCCAGAAAGAGACCACATGTGAGATGGATGGATGAAATAAGAAAATGTGCAGGGTGATGTGGAGAAGAGAAGCTAAAGATAGGAAAAGATGGATTAAACTTGGAGAGACCTTCATCCTGCAGTGGATTGATAATTGTTGTTGATGATGATGATGATGAATATGTTTAATTTTATAGATTTTTATTTGAAATTTGGTATCGTATTTTTATAGTAGTGGGAACATCCAAATTTAATTTTATAAACGTAATTTACAAAACTAAATATTTATAATCTTATATTAAAATTTTATAAACATATTTAAAAGTTTGACATTATTTATTTAAATTAAATGAAGTAAAATCTTGGTTATTTTTTAACAAATATCAGAAAAAGAATTATCGTTATTACTATTTAATATAATAAACATATGATATATTTATTTTATTATAATGCTTATAAAACAAGTTTTACAATTGCAAATAAGAATTACATAATAATAATTATGAAACAAATGGACATAGACTATATATGTATTAATAAGTTATTTAAATTATTAATTTTTTTGAATTTATATATTACTGTATGTATCTGTTAGTTTGAATTATATTCTTTTCTTTTAAAAAGTTTATTAAGGTGTGAAATTTTATCATGAGATATTGAATGGGGATATTAATTGTCAATCTTTCAAAATGATGAAAATTCATCATTATTTTTCATTAATATTTTATTTACCTTTTTACATTATATTTTTATTGTTTATTAAAAATTATTGAGTTATTAATTTGATCTCTCTACTTAATCATTATTATATTACATTTATATTTATAAATAAATAGACTAATCATTATTAGCAACATATCAATTAGTTTATATATATATATATATATATATATATTAATATTATAAACATCATAGAAATATATTTATTAGTTATTGCTTATATAAAGGCATAGTAGAAGATGATTTGTTTAAATCCATTCATGAAAAAAGCCAATTGTGAATTCTCCATGAGTTTAAATATCACGGCATGATGGTGACTGAAAGAGGGATGAGAGATAGATGAACTAGTCTAAATTATATCTAAATTTGTCTAATAATTATTGAACTAACATAGTAAAGATAGATGTAATAATGGACTTAGAATTTCATCCTTTCATTTTCAGCATTTTACCCAAAGACCTTAAGTCTGATTATAGTGAGATATGCACCCTCTTTCTGGTGAAAGTGGTATCTAGATTAATTGATGGTTGTTGGATATCAAATATTTTGAATATATGATGCTATTAATTGTGTTAGCTTTGAAATGCTAACTTTCCCACAATTCTGTGATCTTAATGTTTGCTGCTTGCCTGTTAATTAAGTCATGTTTATATTTGTATATTAGCATAGTTTCCTTCATTTTTCTTTTATTATTATTTTTTTCAATTTGCAATATTTTTACACAGTTAAAATTGAAGTCAAAACCATAAATACATGATTTATTATGGTCGTAAAAACAGATGCTGAAATATTATCTAGTATGCATTTTGTTTCGATTTCTGAACACATTTTAATAATAGTAAGTGTTCTTTAGTTCTTTTTTTCAACATACATCTAGATTCACCTATATATCCATGGTCTCACCTACATATACATTTATAAATGGCACAATTTTTATTTATAAATGAGGTTTTATCATTACATATATTGATTGATTTTTTTTGGGGGGGGTATTATGAAACTTGTTTAATTGAGAAAATGCCACAAGAAATTCTTGGTTTTGGTAAATATACAATATGTTCTTCACTTGATTTTGTTAATAAAATCCATAATGATAAGATCAATGTTAATGACATTATATGTACTCTAGATGTTAGTGAAATCTATGGATCAATTGATCGATTGGCATCTATCAAAATTATTTCCAACGCATTAAATTTAAAAAATGTTAACATGAAAATAATAAAGTTTATAATTGAAACATTAAATTCTATTGATAAAAATATTTATGAAGTTTTTAATAAGGATTTTTTTAAAATGTGCAATGGATGGCCCATGGGTTTACCTACTGGTGCTCAATTATGTAATTTTATAATTTTTATATATGAAGAAAATATTTTGAAAAAGGAATATTATCAAAAAATATTACTGTATATTATCGATATGTTGATGATGTTTTTGTATGTGGTAAACTAAATACAATTAATGAGTTGTTTAAGGAATTAAATGGTTTGAAAGGCCTAAGATGGATAAAACAGATGAAGATTTAATGTGCATTCAGTTTCTTGATCTTAAAATAACTAGAAATCAATGCATGTTGGATTACTGTATGACCATTAAACCAATAGTAAAAAGTGGTTATATTCCATATAAATCAAAAGTACCAATGTCACACAAAATGGCAGGTTTGAAGTCCTTCTTATTTATAAATAATAGTCTTTGCAAATATTCATCAGATAAAGGCAAAAATATTGAAATATATTTGAATGAATTGTTAAAAGTTGGCTACAGTTATAATCACATATATAATGTTATTAAAGATTTTAATACAAAATATAAAAATAAAAATTTTAATAATACTATTGATTCTCCTGCTAATAAAAAAATATGGATATCAATCCCATATATTTCAAATGATCAAGTAAAGTTTATAAGAAAAATTTATAAAGATATATGTGATATTGCATTTTACACACCTCCTACATTAAACAAATTAATAAATAACTCCAAAGATAAAACCTCATTTATAAATAAAAATTGTGTCATTTATAAATGGATATGTAGGTGTGGCAGTCGATATATAGGTGAAACTAGATGTATATTGGGAAAAAAAAACTAAAGAACACTTGCTATTATTAAAACATGTTCAGAAATCGAAACAAAATTGCAAAATAGATAATAATATTTCAGCATCTGTTTTTTTACGACCATAATAAATCATGTATTTATGGTTTTGACTTCAATTTTAACTGTGTAAAAATATTGCAAATTGAAAAAAATAATAATAAAAGAAAAATAAAGGAAGCTATGTTAATATACAAATATAAACATGACTTAATTAACAGGCAAGCGGCAAACATTAAGATCACAGAATTGTGGGAAAGTTAGCATTTCAAAGCTGTAGTTGACATAGATTACTGGGATAATCGAAAGTGCTCCTAAGTGGATAAAATTTTTAATTATTTAGTTACTGTATTTACAAATATTCAAAATATTCTATTATATAATTACGTCTAAATTGAAAGAGTTAAGTAGGTTAAAATTTTAATGTAGACATAGGCATTAAAAAATACACATATCCCATATAGAACATCATAAATATATACTAATGGCATGAAGTGGTAAGAAACTTTATGATATAATATTTTATAATTATAAATATATACAAACTTTATTAATATTTGAATTAAGTTAAATTTATGATGTTGAGAAGTGGAAAAATGTTTGTAAATAAAGTTATTGAATGTTCTAATGATATGCAAAATAAACTAAGTGATGATATTAATAATATTATGGAATAATCATCATTAGTACAAACACATGGGGGTTCTACAACCATAATTGAATACCCTCAACAAATACAGAATTCAGATCAAGTGCTATTGCAAACACAAAATATATTGAAGAAGATCTAGATCAATTATCTAGAATTAAGATTAAGCAATTATGTAATGTTGATGCATCACAGGTTATAGACAATAATATAGCTATAATGAAAATGTTACAAATGTTTATGAATAAAATGGAAAGTAGCATTAGTGGTTTGAATATAAAATTAGATGATAATAATAAAAAAATAGATGATAATTTTTAAAAAATGATGTGTGTGGTTTAAGAAATGATATGTGTACAAATATAAATAGTTTAAAGGAGATTTGAAGAATGAAATGACAGAAATTGAGAATAAATTGTCTACTAAAATGGAACCATTGAATTTGAATATAGATAATGTTCAAAGAGATAACATAGAAATTAAACAAGCATTAAATGACCTAAAGAATGAAATTGATGAAAATAATTCAAAATGTCAACAGCGATTTAGTGAATTCCAAAATGACATCATAGATAGCTTGAATGTTAAATATGATGAAATATATAAAAACCAAGAAATTTTTAAAGAAGAAGTAAAAGAAGAACAAAATATAATATGGAATTAAATCTAAAAAGAAAGTCAAAGTACACACATAAGAATAGATAAACTCTCTACTAAACAAAATAATGAGATAGAGCTTCAAAATAATGTATTAGAGACTATTAATCATCAGCTTAAAACTTTGGAGAATAAAATAACTTCAATAGCCGTTAATACAAATAAAGATAAAAAATATATTGGAAAAATTAAGGGAAGATACTACTGAAAATTGGAATAGAGTTAATAAGATAAAAGAATCAACAGATAATAGATTTAAAATCATTGAAACACAAATATGTAAAAAACATCAACTATATAAATGCATCAGATTGAAAATAATACAAATACCCATGATAATAATCAAGAACAGAGTCTTGGAGAAAATCATTTTGAAGTTACTCAAAAAGATCTGCAACAAATAATTGACCCTTATGATCAATCAAATCTTCAGTATCATACAATGCATGAAACTGAAAATTATCGCATTAATTTTGACTTAGAAGGGTTAAATTTAAATACTTGTAAAGTTAATCATGTAAATCAAACATCAAATTCTCAGTTGAATGTCTCAGAAAAGCAAAAAGTATATAGTTATTCTACACCATGTAAAACAATTAATCAATTTGTTAGATTAAAAATGTTTAAAGGATCCCATAATGAAGCTTCCATAGAACATATTAGAAGCCTTAATCAATACATTTTTAATCATTGAAACACAAATATGTAAAAAAAAAACATCAACAGGTTGAAAATAAAACAAATACCCATGACAATAACCAGGAACAGAATCTTGGAGAAAATCATTTGGAAGTTACTCAAAAAGATCCACAACAAATAATTGACTCTTATGATCAATCAAATGTTTAGTATCATACAGTGCCTTAAACTGAAAATTATCACATTAATTTTGACTTAGAAGGGTTAAATTTAAATTCTTGTAGGGTTAATCATGTAAATCAAACATCAACTTCTCAGTTGAATGTCTCAGAAAAGCAAAAAGTATATAGCTATTCTATACCATGTAATACAATTAATCAATTTATTAGATTAAAATGTTTAAAGAATCCCATAATGAAGCTGCCATAGAACATATTAGAAGCCTTAATCTTTACTTTTCAGTTAATCAGAATTTATCAGAAGGAGAAAAGGTGATCATTGCTTACAGTCACCTACAAGGAGATGCATTAATGTGGTGTGAGTCTTTATCACAAACTCAATCTATCTATATGGAATACCAAACATTGTTGATTAAAAACTTTTAGAATAGGGATAGACGAGAGACTTTGTTATACCAAATATTCCAGGATAAATATAAGCAGACACCTGAAAAGACCCTGACAAAATTCTTTCGTCATCAGGTAACTAAATTAAGAATAATTAACACTTATCATTTAAGTGAAGGCAAAATGATTAGGATAATAAAAAGAAATCTCCTGCTTAAAATACAATCATTATTGTGTACTAATGTAAGAAGTATAGATCAAGTAGCAGAACTTTTGAATGATATTGATATGAACCAAACTAATTTAACAATTAGATTACCCAATAAAAAGAAAGCTTCAATCAATACCATATTCTATCATAGAAGGAAGAAAAATAAAGATACTAATCATTGGAAGGTAAAAACATCTCAAAGGAATATACCTTATGACCTACTACCAAAATAAATTGTGATAATTTGAATAAAATAAAAATAACTTCTAATAATCCAAGAAAATCCTCCAAATCAGGATGCAGTAAATATATACCCACAGTTTCACAAAAAAACACTAAAAGGGTACTTGAGGAAATGTTCCTCACCTCAAGAAACAAAATACCCAATGATGAACTTGAACCAAACTTTTACACAAGAAATCATTAACATGATGTATTCATGGGAAGATAAAACACCAAACTTTGTTTTACAAAGCTGTCCTATGATAGAGGTTTTGTTTGAGAGCTTGCTGGTTAAAGCACTACTAAATTCTGGTAGTCAAATTTCAGTGGTATCAGAAAAGTTTTACCAACAGATTCTAACCATAAATCCTAACATCAAAATCTTATCACTGAAATCTAAACAGGTTACCATGGCCAACAGCAGAAAAGCTATACTAATCCAAAAACAAATTTGGATTGAGATTAAAATAGGACAGACAACTCTATCATGTATTTTTAATATAGAATGGTTTAATTCACAATGTTATTCTAGAGGCAGACTTTTTACATTTCAATACTTGTGTTATTGATTTCTATAATAAGACAGTCAAAATAAATGATGAAGTCTTGGAGATGACATTGCTTCTGCAATATGATCTATTTGAAGTTGACTGTATTACACCTAGCATTCCAGAAGTACTCTTAGAGAGTAAGTTCACAGAATCCAAATTGATTGGAAATGATGATACATTAAAATTATGATCTGTTATAAAATAATTTAATTCTATTTTCTCAGACATACCAGGAGGCATAGAGGAAATCCAGCAGAGAATTAGATTAATTCATGATTAACTATTTCAATCCAAATCATATCCTATTCCATACTAAAATTGGGAAGATATATCTAAACAAATTAACATGTGCTGGATTGGGAAATCATTTCCATATGCTCTTCACCTTAATGTAATCCAGTAGTAACTGTGAAAAAGAAAGATGGGTCAATGAGATTTTGTTTAGATGCAAGACAACTAAACAAAATTACTGTCCCTAACAGAAATATACCACAGCCCATACATAAATATTTTATGAGATTTGGGAACAAGAAGATATTTTCTATGTTTGATTTGACCTCCAGCTATTGGCAGATTGAAAGTCATTCAGAAGATCATGAATACACTGCTTTTCATTATGAGGGATTTACATATCAATTTAATAGGATGCTGTTTGGATTGATAAAGAGTTGTGCTGGACTAATTAGGTGCCTGGATAAGACCTTATCTTCTAAGGTTAAACAGATCATAATAATTTATGTGGATGATGTAATTATTGCATCTACCACAGTTAAAAAACATCTTCAATTTGCAACTTTGTTTAAATAAAATGTAATGAAATATGCATCTTATATATAATTACCAGTGTGCACAGAATATGGTACTAAAGTATATTTTAAAGAAAATATTTTCTGTTTGACAAAATGCTGAAGAATCATTTATTATTTGAAATTGCATTGGGATATTATATATGCTATATTTCAATCTGCCATTATTCACATGGAGATCACCTTTAATAAAAATGCTATAATTTTAATTACAGAAGAGTTTTAAACAAGGCAGGACATCAATCAACTCATCATTATGTAAATGGCACTGAACTGAACTCCGAAAAAAAAGTTGGTAATATTTCTACAAATGTATTTTTAAAACTCTCTATTTTAATATTTTAATTACTTAAATTCTTGTTAAAATAAAATCTTGTAACATTCTTGCCAATAAATATAATATTTTTTCCTGTAACTGTAATCAATGATTATTTTAAACTTTTTATTTTAATCTTGCTATAATTATTAATTAATAAGTAACAAATAACTTTCTATAAGTATATTTAATTACTTACTATATATTACTCTGCATTTAAGTGTCATCAGTTATTATTTGCAAATAGTCTTTTTATTTTTTAAATATTAAATGTAGTATATTTTTGAAAAGTTATGCAGTTACTAACATTTTTCATTATAATTCTTCATGCAGGAGGGAGTAGAGGGTATATAGTGTATTTGCATTTTAATTATTTTTGATCGAATTCTTGATGCATAGTGTTTTTTGGGGTTGTTTTTTTTAAATTTGTATTTTAGAAGTATTTGTTTTATTTAATTTGTTCATTTCAATTATTTTTGGATAGAAATTCTTCATTGGGAGAGAGGGGTAAGTTTTATGTTTGAATTATTTTTGATGATATGCCATAATTATTAAAGCAGAGATAATTAATTTGAGAAATAGTTTTCTTGTGTAATATTCTTTTTAGTTTATATAAATATTGCTTTTAAATCTGATCATTTGCAAATATTGAAAGCTAAATATTTTGATGAAATTCTGTTTTTGTATTTCCCCTGTTCCTCTATTGTTGTCTATATGCGTATTTTCACTGATTTCATTTTTTTTGAATTTGAATTTTATAGCATTTTCTTAGTTTTTTTATAATTTGTACTTTTGATGTATTTCTTTGATATACATTGCCTCAGGCATTTATATTTTTCAATTTAAATGAAGAATTCTTGATTTTAGGGGGGTATGTCTTTGTCATATTTTCACAGATTTTTCTTTTTTTAATTTGAATTTTATAGCATTTTCTTGGATTTTTTTATAATTTGTTCTTTCGATGTATTTCTTAAATATATATTGCCTCAAGCATTTTTATTTGTCAATTTTTAGCTACTTTTGTATATAAATTTGTCACTTGCAAGTTTCAGGCCGGTTGTTAATGGTGGCACAACACTGTCTACCGGCAGTAGTGTGGTCCCTCCACAACTACCAGAAGTACTAAACAATTAATATTTTAAATTGGCATGAAAATTGGTTTCAAAACATTTACGATATAACATTGTTTTACTCATTGCACATTGTAAAATTCTTTATTTGTATATAATTATTTTAAATATATTTATATGCATAAAAAATTATGTAATAAAATATAGAAGTTACTTATAATTCAAATAGAAGTTTTTTTTGTTACTATTGTCTTTCAGATTAAAAAAAATAAAATACTTTTCTTATAATCTTTTTTTGATCCTTAGGTTTTAATTTTCATATGAATAAATTAATATTTTAATTTGGAAAAGTTAAACCTTTTCAAATATAGTAGAAATTCAATTCTAGTGTAGAATTGTAATATTAATTAAAAGTTGTTTTAAAAAATCATTTTATTTTTTCCTCTTCTTTATTGTAAAAAGACCAAATGAATTGTTTCTATTTTGTGTTTTTGTTTCAATGTTCAATGTTTGATTTAAGTACACATTGTTATAAATAAATATTAAGATATAATAAAAAATATAATTTTTTTAAATTTCAAATCTGAATTATCTAAAAGTTTGACATCTAAGTACATATTAGTTTAAGTTTACATTTATTAAAATAAATGATATATATATATCAACATGTGAAAATTTTTACAAACGTATTTAAATAATAATTGAACTACCCTCTAGCTGCAAAGTTCGATAGCATTTTACAATAAGAGAGTGACCACCTCTTATTGTCTTTTATTTGTGTTGTTAATACAAGTCAAATATATTCAGTTAATAAATAGTTTAATTAGAGATAGTTATTTATAAATGAGAGTAAAAATGTTTTAGGGTATTCATATGTTAGATTAACTGAAAGTTTGCCTTACAACTTCTCTTCTTTTAGAGGGTTAAAATTTTAATTTACATTAAAAAATTTCACACTATTAAATGTTTTAGTATGTTCCTATATTATAAATATCATAAAAAAATATATTCATTAGTGAGTGTTTATATAAAGACATACTAGAAAATAATTTGTTTAAATCCATCTTTGAAGAAAGAAAATTGCAAATTCTAATGGTCACTGAAATTGGGATGAGAGATAGATGAACTAGTCTAAATTACATTTAAATTTGTCTAATAATTATTGAGCTAGCATAGTGAAGAAAGACATAATCATGGACTTAAAATTTCATCATTTCATTTCCAGCATTCTACTTGAAGATCTTAAGTCTGATTGTAGTGAGATGCACATTTTCTTTCAGGTGAAAACTGAGATCTCATTACAATATATATATATATATATATATATATATATATATATATATATATATATATATATATTAACCTTCTCCCTGAACTAACTGGTCATCAATGAATCATGCCGTACATTTTAGTGACTAAATTCTCCTATGCAACCTATCATACTCTCATTATCAAGAATATAAGCATAAAGAAACAAAAATGTAAAACTAATGAAATGATTCCTGTATTGACTAAAACTAGCATGAAACTGTAGATCTGAAGATCACAAGGTGATTAATAAAGATAATAACTTCTAGTCAAAACAGCATTGAAATCCACATAAACAAAATATGATAAGTTAAATTTGATATTCAGCAAATTAATAAATAACTAATAATTTATATCTCTGGAATGATTATAAAATTAAACTTATAAGTGAAATGACAAGTAAATTATGATGTAGATGACTAAATAGATGATGGAAAGAAGTAATAATTAAATAGTGGAATGAAATGAGTCTAAGAATGAAGAGAAAAAAACAAAGATGTATGAGAATAATGAATGATTAAGATGAAGATAGAATAAAAGTTACTGTATGATTAATCAATTATGATAAGGAATTAATGTCAAATGAGAATGAATAAATAAAAGAATGATCAAGATGAAATTGAAGAACAATGTTAATATTAGAGACTGAAATCTTAAACTATAAACTAATATGGTATTAAATGGTAAAAAGATAAGTTAAATAAAAATAGGGATTTCAAGCTTGACACAACCAGAATATTTATCATGAAGTTAAAACAAACTATACTTTTTACAAAAAATAATAATTTATACCTTAAAGTTTAGTTGACTTTCATAAAACAGTAAAAGTAATCTATTTCAAGTCCAACTATAATAATTAATTAGATATAAAATTTATTACAAATTCAAATTCTACCTTGAAACTTAACAACTAATTCTTCTCATGGTTTGAACACTCAAAATCATTATACAAACTATATTTGGGTCAGTAAGAGGGATTTTACGACTACCCAAACATAATGCATATAACAGCTCTCAATGTAAAATAAAATTAAGAACTATATTTAGCAGTTCTAAAGAAACTTTATAACTAATATAAACTTTAAAATTTATGACGGGCAATGACGTTTTAATAATTAAAAAACAATAACTTACCAAATTCCTTTTATTAGATAATGATAAACAATGTGATCAAGATCAGTGAATGATAGCTATGCGGATTTAACTAAATCAATTAACTCAATATTATAATTATATTTTAATCTATTACTTAAAATAATCTGTACTCTAAGTTATTAACATTTTGATTATTGTGTGATATGCATTAGCTATGCTAACAATTATAAGACTTAACAAAATTATTATGATATAGTATAATATAGTTAATAGTACTATATTGGTCAATGATGATTTCAATTTATAATCTTCTAATAGTTTGATAGCAATAACAATAATAGTGTATATATGTGGTAATTAGCAATAAGATTACAGGCAACTAACTAAATTTTTAAATACAACAAACTTTATTTACAATATTTACAAATTTCAATTTAGAGACATGGCATGAAATAAAATCAATACACTTAATTAAAAGAACTTATGGATGGGAAAATACTTAGTATTCCATTAACCATACTTTTAGTCAATGTGATTAACTTAGACAATCATCTTAAGAGTATCACTTTTTACAGTTTGGCCTATTTTAAAGAATAAGATAGTGAAATCTTATTGATACTGAACTAGCACTTAAATTATAACTAACAGTATATTTAGAACTTTAGGATATGCACCAAGTTTAAATTTAGAATTAAAAAAAATTATAAAGTATTGCATTCTCCTAAAGACCTTTCCTTTATCAGAATATGATAAGGCCAATTATCATATTCTGCTCAATTAATAACTGATTCAAATTTGAAATGAATAGGTTTGGTGTCTTAAAGTAAGAATAGACATCAAAAGTCAAATACACATAGATCTCCCTAAAACATTACTTATGTCCACAATTTAATTATTGAATACCGAACTGACCTTACCAATCCCTTGTTAAATTATTATTCAATGAAGATAAATCCACACTGCTAATGCACATCTCTTACTTTTACATTTACAAAATTCCACAATCATTAATAGATCTTGGCTTGGTCCATCTATAACTGATGATGATAATACAACATCATAAACACTATTATAATTAGGTCAACACTATAGCTAGATTAGTGTTCCCAAATCTAACATTATTTTATCTTTGCCATATGATTTTGAACTACTATACTTCACCATACACGGTGGAAAAACTAACTCTAGATCATCATGAGGGATTTACCACTAAAAAGGGAGGATCTATAAAATAACATGACAGTTATATAATAATATGGCTAACTCTACTACCTCTCTATGGGTATATGCATGTGTGGGCTTTGCCTCATCACAAAAAAGAATTCAGACCATGAATATCCTTTCTTTTAAGATTATTTATGCTGAAAAGCATTAATTATTACTTAGCCTCTACCAGTCTTTCCTCTCATGGGATCAGCAATAGGTGATTCTCCATCAGCCCATGCTCACTATTAATATTAATCTATTGGATGCCATTCTATTGGAACATCATATCATCTAAAACTGTCACAAATCATTCTCAATATTATAGCAAGGTAAAACAATACCAACAATATCAGTGGAGATATACATGTTCCATTTTACAATGCAAAACCATTAATGTATCAACAAAAAAACCAAAATATATATGTCAAATGATCGCTAATTATTTTAAAATGACAACTATACTTTTGTTAGAGAGAGCACAATATATTTAAGCAATAAAGATCAAACCTGTGTTTGTATTCAAAATGGACAAGTTTGTAGGCAAACTTAATAAAAAAAACATATTTATTCTTTCATATAAGAACACAATAAGATCATTATGGTATCTTTGACAAAATATTTGTTTGTTCACCCTCAATAAAGTATTCTATAAAATCTGTTTCAAAAATATGAGAGAAGTATATATTTTTATCATTCTCTCTAGATAAATGGTATATATAATATCAAGTTTTCACTTAACTGAAAAAAAATAAAAATACATATAATAGATGTAGATATTTTACACATTTTTCTTTTTTTTCTTTAACTCAATATATATATTTTTCATGCCACCCTAAAACATATATGTTTAAAAATAAAATTCCCAAATAACACCTGACATAAGTAATATACATAACACAGCAGTAACAAAAAAATAATAAACAAACATTTTCTTCCATTAAATTTTATACGATTGGTCCAAGTTATTTCATCTTTGTGAGTTGAATTGATAATAACTGATATTATGATAAGCAAACATTCCAGATAATACGTATATATGTTTATTATCCTGTTGGATGTATAATAACACAATATTCACCACTTATCCAAAGACAAAAATTATTTGAAGGTTTCTGTACTGATAATTAATAAGGCAATTAAAATTCACATTTCCAATTGTAGCAGACTTAAAAGAATAAGTTTATCTACTTTTCTCTAGATAATTTTCCTGAATAACTTTTAATCTTCAAAACAAACTTTTAAAGACCTTTATTGATTTATTCTGTAAGCATTTCAAATGAAGTATAACAAGAATCATTTATTTACATTTAAAATCCAGATAATTTTCCTTGAAAATTAGTCAAATTTTATTACACTTAACATATTTATAAATTTATTTATTTTTTAAAATGATTTATTGATTATGCTAGTGTAACAACTTTAAGTAATTAGAACATTTTTCAAACATTTTTTTTTTAAATCTTATTTATACGTATTGCACAGAAAACTTTTTTAAGCAAATAATTATTTTGTTCCATTTTCATTAGCAAAATGTTATATAACTAACAATGTAAAAAGGAATTTATCCAATTATTAATATATCTTGAGCACTTTTAATGAATTTATAGTCATTTATTTCTATCAATACACAAAATTGACACTATGAAAAATCAGCAGATGATAATTGAGAATAAAATCATGCAAATTTTTTTTTTACTTTATTAAAAGTTAGATGATTCAAAAATGACTTTTAATTTATTTACTATATACATCATACATAAAACTTGTTTTTAAAATTACCTCGAATTATTTTTTTTTTTTGATATTTTAATTTACGAGCACAATATTGTTCTGCTAGATAATAAGATTGGCACGAAATATAAACATTATCAACTTTTTAGTTTACTTATAAATAATTTGTTCATCATTTTAAAAAAAGAGATTTTAAAAATATGAATAACATAAAAGCAAAAGCTTACTTTTTCTTGAATTTTTTTGGGTTTGAAGCAATACTTATTTAGATAAAGACTTATCCCATGGCTTTCACTTCCTTCTCTAGTATGAATCATAGAAACTATGTGGTCATGGCAATAGTGTTTACAATGATAGCAAGGCTTTTTAGATTTATTCCATTATTTCTAGATAGCAAGATATTATAATTCCATTCAATTAGATTCCAGAATTTTGATTTTTAGCTTTTTTTATCTTATTTTAGATGAGTTGAGGTCTGTAGTTGCTTAGTTCTTGTTTTTCTTAATCAACCCCCCCTCCAACTTTGTTAGATCATATATAGCTTTTATTACAATGCACACTGGGAGCAATTTAAACCAATAATCTTGGTATGCATAATTAATATTACCCCCTCTGGCTTCATTTTTAATAACTACCCATAATTATTCAAGACAGCTTTAGATTTACTACATAAAAAATGCTTAAGTAATTTACTGTAATGATTCATTTTACAAGACTTACAAATTTGTTTTAATTATTTATTTCAATTGCTATTCAACAATAATAAGATAGCAATATAGTTATCTCCCAATTAATAACAATACTTTTAGATTGTTATTTTAGTCTAGCCAGAGCCTAGACTAGGTTTGAAATCTCATCTCCACTTAAGCAGATTTCCTAGTGCATACAAAACAGTCTTTATTAAAAGCCACTCATTAAGATTTTTATGCCAAATATATCATTATTATTTAAAATTTTGGATTATTAAATACAGGGACCTATATATATATATATATATATATATATATATATATATATATATATATATATATATATATATATATATATATATATATATATATATATATATATATATATATATATATATATTAAATTAAACTCTCAAAAAAATACAAAAAATTTTAATATATATTTTTTATTGCATCTTTCAATATATTTACCTCTAGTAATATAATAATTGGAAAGATATAAATAAATAAATTGTATTAAATTTTACACTAAAATTTTAATGACAACAAACTAAAATCCACACCAATAAAACAATAATATTAATGGAGTAATAGCAATATATTTACTTGCCATTAAAAGGCTTGGTTTGAGATTTAGATGAAAAAGTTGTGTCTGCTATTGTCCTCAATTTATCAAAGGTAACAAAAGCCTCTGTAGTTTCTTTAAATGAAACTGGTGATAAATTATCAGAAGGCGAAAAATCTGTACCTGATATGGTTCTATTACCAACTGGATTTGTATTGGTGAAAACTGTACTTTCAGTAATTGAATCTACAATAAAAGTAATTGGAAAAGAAGATGTGCTAGTTTTTAGATATGAGAAACTGTTACATATTATTATTTTAAATAATAACATTTTTATAATCTATTTAAGTACTTATTATGTGATTATTAAATATACACATATTATTGGATCATAAATCACTTTATATTTGCAAAATCTCTGCAATTGTAAACTTACCCGTGTCATGTTTGATCTTTAAAAATTAAGATAAAAATTTATGTGATATATACAAGGGATCAAAATTGAGATAAGCCATCTGTACACTTATTAAATAATTTTTGAAATAATACTCAGTTTTTACCTCAATAACAGGTTTATTTCTCGAATATATACTATTAGTATCTTGGTATTATATAAATCTAATGGATCTAGTTGAATTTCTTGAATTAATGCAGTCCTAATTATGAACGCTCCATTTTTTATAGTGTTGCTCCATAACATGGCATTATTTTTATTACAGTACTTTATTTTACTCTGTTAATATTTATCATTAGATTTTTACTGTAAGGCTCTTCTCATCATGTTTCACTGATCACGGATTGCCGGTTCGCAAATACTGTACTACATACCCATACATTACAAAATGTACTGCTCTCTAGTTATTTAGTCTACTGATTTAGATAGGCTGTTTTATTTAACATGCTCCAGTTTACATGAAAAGCTGTATTATAAAATCTTTTTGCACATTAGCATAGCAAAATTATTTTTAAATTGCAAAATTTTACCTCTTATGTTATGTTAATTGTTTCTATTGTGAAACTTTAATGTCTTTTCTATTGACTAATTTTACAAGCACACACTTTTGTAACTTTATTGTTTTTTATACATTTGTGTCACACTGGGTAATTCAAATACAATATTAATTAGAAAGTATTACATTACTTGTTTAAACAAAACCTAGTTTGGGAAAAATAATTTCAACAATGATATGTTTATTTTCAAATTTTTTTTATTGATCATAAGTATATTTACGAT
Source organism: Epiperipatus broadwayi (assembly GCA_028023455.1). Lineage (NCBI taxonomy): Eukaryota > Metazoa > Onychophora > Udeonychophora > Euonychophora > Peripatidae > Epiperipatus > Epiperipatus broadwayi. The sequence goes on along the minus strand of JAQFVV010006569.1, from coordinate 102,537 downwards.
AGTGCTTAAGATAATTTATGATATATATTTAGTGGCATTGCTGGATATATATATATAAAATACATCGTTTTAACATATATATCAAAACATATATATATATATATATATATATATATATATATATATATGTTTTGATATTGTATTAATGAATTGTAATTTTTTTTATAGTCAAATTATTGTATCCAAAACTTATTGCAATAATTATTTAGCTAAATGTAGGTCTATTATTGAAAATGAAATTGAACTAGGGAGTTCATTCTTATACTCATGTTTAATTTAAAAATAAAACGTTATTTTATCGAGGATGATGTATACTAAGTTAAAATTTTTATATCTCTATTTCCATTGGGAATAAATTGCAAAATTATGTAATAGAGAAAGTTAAAGTTAACTATAGCTCATACTTAAATGTTAGTGCAATACTAAGAATGGAGAGAACATATATTATTTAGAACTTACACTAAGAATATCGATAGATGGTGGCTGAAATATGTAGCGATTTAGAAAGTGAAAAAGATGTTAATACTAAATGGGAGATGTACTTTAGAAAAAAAGAAGTTGGCTAAAATAGATAATTACAGGAGAGAATAAAATTGAGTAGTAAACTGCTGGATGATATTAATAAAAGTGAAAGAGATGGGAGTAAAAATTTTTAGAAGTACATTAAAAGAAAGAATATGCGGGAAAAAGAATTAATATTATTAGATGATGAGGGAATAGAGTGTAGCTCTAGAGAAGAATTAGAGATAGTTTTAAACAAGTATATAATGGATATAGAAAAGATGTTAGATGCAAAGGATACAGTGAGAACAAACATGAGAGCATATATTAAAAGGTTGAAAGCCAAGAGGTTTGGATGGATGAGCAGCATAGATGGTTATGAATTTAGGGCAGAAGGCAAAAGTAAAACTATTATCATGTTTTAATAAGATGGCACAGAAGAGAGAATTTCCAGGTTGTTGGAGTAATACAAGATTAAGGCTAGTATTTAAAGTGAAGAGTAAGGATCATAGAATGCTAAGCAATTATGGACCAATAGCGGTAGTATCAGTGCTATATAATGTTTTCTCATGTATGGTGGCTGGAAGGGTTGCAAAATGGATGGAAAAATTATATAGTGGGAGAAATGCAAGAAGGTTTTCCATCAAATAAGAGTATAGGAGATAGATTATTTGTAGTTACACAACTTATGGATAAGAGTAGGCATACAGATAGACAGTTATATATGGTTTTTATAGATATATAGAAGGTCTATGATAGAATAAATAGAAATAGATTATGGGTAAGTTTAGTAAATTTGAAAATGGAAGGAGATTTAGTGGATATTATTAAGAAACTATATGAAAATAATTACTACACATATTAATTAGCTAATATAGATGTGCTCTGTCACCTATTTTATTTTTGTTGTATTTCAAGAAAGAGAGAGAGCAATAGAAAGACTAGGAAGAGGGATAGAGATACCATTAATAGGTGGCAAGAGCGAATATACATTGTTGGGCCTGTTATTTGCAGATGTTTTTTTTTGTGTGGAGAAAGAAAGATATGAAAGTTATGTTGAGGACATGCACGAATGTGGATAAAGAGATGGAAATTAAAGTTAGTGAAGAAAAATCAAAAGTAATGTTGATTAATGTTGCAGTAACAGAAGACAAATAATTTTTATTGGGGAATATAAAGTTAAGTGTGGTGAATAGATTTAACTATTTGGGAATCGTTTTAAGTAATCAGAGAAAGTGCTTGGATGAGTGGGAGAAAAATTAGATAAATGAAGCAAAAAAGGGATTGATAACAAAAGTAACAGTGTTCTCATATAATAAATATGATATAGCTAGAATTGTATAGAAATGAGTGGCAGTAACTGGGTTAACATATGGTAATGATGCATTGTGTTAGCAAAGGGGTATTAGATTATTTAGAAAAAGTACAAAAAGAAGTAGGAAGACTTGCATTATGTGCAGAAGTGTGGACAGCAAAGGAGGGAATTGAAGGTGAAATGGGATGGTCAAGTTTTTATATGAGAGATGAAAAAACCAAATGAAATTTTTCAGTAGATTACAGTTTATGGATAATAAAAGAATAGCCAAAATAATATTTAATTGGATTATGGATAAAGGGAAGGCAACAAGATGAGTGCAAAATTAATGCATTATGCAGAAGATTTAGATAAAGAATTTATATCAGTATACTTATACAAAAGAGAGGATGATTCTGTTAGGAGAATTATTGGGTGTTTTAGTGTTAAGGAATGGGATAGAAGAATAGATGCATTAATAAAGAACAGGAAGATGGAAAGATGGTGAGCTAGTATGTTGTAGTGTGAAAAGAGTTTAAATATTTATATAAGTAAACAAAATTTGGGTGTGAGTTAATTTATGATAATAGCAAAGGAAGTAGTTTACTTTTTAAGGCTTGAACAGGATCTTTAACAATAAGCGAATATACATGTAAATGGAGAAACATGGATGATATAGTTTGCAAGCTGTGTAAAGAAGATATAGAAAATATTAGATATCTGTTAATTGAAGGTAAATTCCTGAAAGTAGAAAGAATACAAATAATGAAGTTGTGGAAGAATAAATATGAACAAAGTGATTATACATAAAGTGGCTTATTGGCTTATGTTGGGTTTGAAAATGAATAAGGGGGGTTTAGATCTAAAAGCTATAGAGATGACAATGATTATGTTGTGGAAATGGGATGGAGCATGATAGAAAAGAAGATGGGAAATCTTGGGGTGTGGAATGAAAAGGGGTTCAAAGTGGCTGACAGGTTTTTTCTGGAAATAGTCAATGAGAGATTCCTGACTCTTTATATAGAGAAGTCACACTGCATCACATCACATTATCACATCATATTAATATGGGGCTGTTCCTATTTTAAAAAATGTAAATGAATTCAACATTGAGCTAAAAGAAGATTCATTCCATAAATAAGTATTCTCTGTCATCTAATGTTTGAATCCTCAATCCAGACTGCATCCAAACTAGATTTTAACTTTCAATGTGAGACTTTTTAAAGTTGTTTTTTTGTGTGTGTGTGTTTTGGCCATTTTTTTTCGAAATCTTTCAGGTTTTGACATTTTGAAAATTATTTTTATTCACAATATTTGAGAATTGTTGCAAAATTATCAAAAAACTTTTTTTCATGTGGATATATTTTAATTATCATGAACAATTCAAGATAGCTTGAAATAATCAGAAAGATCAACAGTTTTTGTTTAGTGACGACTCTGGCAAGTGTGAATTCATTTAATATTGTCTTATTGATGTATGGATTTTTTTTTTTTTTTTATATATATATATATATATATATATATATATATATATATATATATATATATATATATATATATATATATATATATGTGACCTTCCAGGTTGGCACCAGGAAGAAATGTGGGAAGTTCACATTTGTGCTAATAATGGCTAAAGATAATTATCTTAGAAAAATGAATTGTGATGTAATTTGCTATTTAAAATTAGGTTTTTAAAAAAGTAAAACTTTAATTGGGTGTACCGGTTGATAAAATTTTAAGTTATATGTCCATTAGTGAAAGAGGAAGATAGAAAAACATCAGGGAATGTTGGTATGAGAGAAAAATTAATAGGAAAGCTATAGCAGGTGTTATTAATTGGTTTTCTAAATTATTATCTACTCCAATCTAAGATTTAACTTGTATATGTGGGTGTATGTTCATTTTACATCATTTTATATTTTGTTCATCTTTTATACAATTACTTATAATATCTAAGTTGTAGCAGTAAAATTTACATGCAAAGCAAAACAAATACACACATATATCATTAATTATAATGATTTTATATATATATATATTATTTATTATTTACTAATTATGTATTACTTAATATATTACATTTAAAATTGTAAAGATTATCTGTATATTTATAAGTAAGAAAATTCTGGCATTTTTCCAAATTCATAATAATCATAAAAAGAGGGCGTGAGAGAGGGTTGACAAAATATACCAAGAGAAATGAAAGGCTAAAGTTTTAAGGTTCCAGCTCTGGCTTCTTTATCAACCGACAATTTGAGTTTGCTATATTTAAAAATGCTTGAATACCACGTAAAATTATTAATTATAATTTATTTAACATATTTGTTATAAATCAATAATACTTGAATTATAAAAAAATTATTAGAAATGAAAATGATTAAGAAAAACTATATTCAACGCTATTGTGAAACACTTTCTATACTTTTAGTTTTAAAAAGGTTACTCTTTATATTACACAAAGTAAAATTAAAAAAAGAATGAATTTATCCAATTTAACTTGTTTTCCTAAGAGAATAATTATATACTAAAGAATGTATTATTCGCATATATACATAAAATGAATAATGAAATACATCACTTAATGCTATTTAGTAATTGGTTATAACAACGTACACTGTCATGGATGTATCGTTAACAATGGAAATATAAAAATTATATTAAGCATTAAAAATTAAAGGAATAAAGTCATAAACCTTTACCAGAATTATATTATCGAATCGGAAATTTTATTTCTAGTGATTAACAGAATAATTCCATTGTATACCAATGTGTTTCTTATATTTACTAGAATATTTTAAAGTATCAGAAACTATCGCAACTCTTTCTGGATTATACTTTAAATGATAGGAGCAACATTTTTTTTATAATTCATTGTTATTATCAGAAGCAGTGTATACGTTCATTAAAATTTCAAATTTTCAAGTTTAAAACAATTCAACATCTAATGATTAAATGTTGATAAAAATATATATATATTTTGTTTATACTAGAAATGTAATATTTATAATTTATTTTTTTAAAAAAGCTAATGTAACTGGTTATTATTATAATAAGACAATATATTGTCTTACATGATTTAGAAATCATATTATACATAATTTTATATTCGAATGTGTGTGCACTGTTATAAATTATTATTATTATTATTATTGTTTCTAAAATTATATTTTATTTTGTTTCAATTGTCTCGTAAATAAGTTAATAAAATTATGATTTATAAATGCATTATATTTATAACGTTATAAAGGCACACATATTCAAAAATATAGTTAATAAAGAAATAGTGAAGAAAACTATTATTAAATTTATTGGTTACAAATAAATATTAAATCCTATAACATATCATATTAATATCCTATTCCTTTCATTTTTAACAATTCATATTTCAGTATAAATGAAATATTAGCTTGAGAGAAGTGTACTTTGTCTAAGTAAAAAGAGAAGTATTATAGTTACTAGCAAGGTGTATAAAATAATATATATATATATATATATTGTGCCAGTCGAATTTGTATGTTCACATAACAGGATCTAGCATCTAGGCAAAAGTACCTCGAATCCAATCATGCACAAGATACACAGGTCAGGAACACTCATGAACTCTGCCCTATTTGCCTATTTCCCAGATCTATAACATTATGAACAACAATCCCAATGACATAGATTTAATTTACTTCTCACCACTGGCATTGCTCATCGGAGAAACAAAAAGACTCTAGGCTAAATTCTAATGATAGAGTAACTTAAGAACTAGCTATATTTTATGAGCAATGAAGGCTCGTGACCTAGCATATTAATTATGTATTTAGCGGAGATCATCTAGTCAAACTGAGCATAATTAATAACTTAATATATTAACTTCATTAAAAGAAAGCAATGGTTCAAAAGTTGATATATATATTTAAGATTTATTAGGTTAATAACAAAAATTATGTCAGGTTATTTATCCGACATTAGCCTCATAAGTATTATATATATTTAATTCATATTTTACAATATCTTGATATTTGCGGCTATGCCAATAATATATGTGTGTGACTTAAGAAATTAGCGCTATTGGAATGCATTACTAAAATACTATTACACCCCCAGAGAGACGAAAAGAGCATTTACTTGATTTAAAAAGAAAATAATTTTACAAGCATATATTACATTTTGTTATTCAATATTATTATTAATATGAGTTGTAAACAATTAATGTGTGGGACGGGTAATGAATAATTATATAAATGATAATAAATTTATCGCGTTGATACGCACAGTGAACTAATGGAAATATGTCTGTTTAAAGAAATCATTGCATTACAACTTATGGCTATTTCTGGGTGACTAATAATACACTGAAAGGTGGTGCATGCATGGCAGCAGATTGGGGTGGTCCAATTATGGATCCTGGAGTGTGCTTCATGAATTTTAATAACGAAGTTGACCAAATTTTCTCTGCAAACGTAGACAGGGTCGGTATTGAGATGAAAAGTGGTCAGCTATGTCTTTATCGGGCTGGATTTCCCAGATCACTCCCCATATAAAGTATACACATACAACCAAGTATGTCCCCAGGGTGGTTTTACAGCCTGGTTCAAGGACAGTGAGAAATGATGATGGGGCTCGACTTAGCGAATACCTCCATGTGAGAAAGAAGCGTGAATATATATATAAATGAAGTGGCCTATATGCACACAATGCTTAATAACATAATATAACTATAACTTTAAAGATTATCTAAACATATTTATTGCCCATAAATTATGAAATACTCAGTGTAATGATATGGTTTCTTCGTTAAACAAACATGAATAATAATTATAATTAAATATAAAACTAAGATCTGAAGATTCCCCCCCCCCCTTACATTATGTGACTTAATATTATTCATTACTTCCCACACATTTAATAATTCTCAATCTTGGTTAATAAATGCCCTTATGAAAATATTATTTAGAAAGGAAAATATAAAGAACAGATGTCAATCTGTTTTTCTACAGTAAACATAAAAATATAATTAGTTTGTTTATCTAAAATCACAAGCACCTGGGCAAGTTGAATAAGACTTGTTTTGATTAAGTTATAAATTAATTACCTGATAAATGATGGATGGGGAAAACAAAAATAAATTATATGCTTGCAATTTCAGAAATATTATTGGCATTTCCTTTAAAATATAAATACATAAATGTAAATGAAAATTATTTGCTGCTTGGAAATAAAAGAAAAGAAAACATTTTATAAGAGGCTTAGTATTGATTAGTTATATAGAGTTATAAGAATTACATATTTTGAAAACATTTAATATAGATGATTAGAAAATATAAATATTACAGAGAAGGCAGGATTTAAGAGTTACGAGCGGTCAAAGTTCTTTTACCTTGCTATTTGGAAGAGTGATTTTACTATGAGTCAGTCCATTGGTATTGTTTCACTAGATCTAGGGTAGCATTATTATATGGTAGTTACCATTTAACTTTCACTGGAAAAATATATATAAAGTTCATCAGTATGGGATGCAGAGCTTCGCTTATGGGAACACCATATTAGAATGGAGGGAAAAGGCGAAATTTCCCCTACTCCCGGCACATTGAGTGAGAATCAAAACTAGCATGGAATATGTATAGCAACATCATTATTTTGTGGCCTCCTCTTTGTGGATTCAAATCCAGCAGTATTTATACTTTTATTTTGAAGATGTAACTTAGCAACTACTGCTGGACATGAGGTGGTTTAAGCACTTAAGGTTCATCTGGAATAGTTTGACCGGATATTCTTATTTAGTAAGATGTTTGAAACAATGCAACTTTGTTATCCGTTTCTCGAACGATTGTTTTAAAATACATCTTATGATTTTAAAACAAGCTAGCATGGACAAATTTTCCACTAATGGGTTTATTTTATTATTACTAAATCGTAATCTTTTACTTTTATCTAAGGCATCTTCCGGGTAATTGTTTTTCGAGAGACTTTTTAACAAGTTGCATCATTTCTGGCTACAAAATTACATATGAAAAAATAATAAGTTTCATATATGATACTTTATATATAATATAACTTTACTAATTTATTCGCAATCTCCTACACTGAAATATATATATATATATATATATTTATTACTTACGCCCATATACACATGAAAATATTATTAAATAAAAATATTTTTAGATTAAAATACGTAAGTGTTTATGTGATTTATTTTAGAATACTAAGCAAAAGAAATATATACGTATTATTAGCTATGTATATACATGTGTAAAGGTGGGTTTGAATATATTTAGATGGTAGGAGATTGGATGTGGGCTGTGAAGCAAGCATCTGAGCATCAGATCTGCTTCAATATATATATATTGTTATTTTGTCTGGTACTTATAACTTAATCAGGCTTGGCCACTTGATGGTGTTCTGGCTCTCCAAAACACCTAACAAATGCTGTTTACATGCCTTCATTATGGCTATAGAAAATATCTAATGTTTGTCTTAGCTATTAGAAGGCCGTTGATAATGATGTAACACAGAAATAATCTGGCCTATTTCTGCTTCATGGCAGTTACTGTGAATCCACACACTTATCTTTCGTGTACAGTTTGATATATATGTGTGTATATTTTGATTAGTCAAATTTTTACAATATATGTTACACAATCTTTGTATTTGTAATGAATTTAAGAAACATGACTTTATAGTAATTTTCCAAATGGCCACACCCTTATTTAAAGAAGGTGTAATGTGTAAAAGCTTGCTGAGGGTACATGAAAGGAATTCGGCCAAGTTCACATGTGAAATCTCATTTTCATGTGAAATACCACATAGTTCATAAAATGGTTGTCAATCGTAACTTTTTCCGCAGTTGCCGAAAACAGAAGCCGAGTATTTCTGCTGTCCAATAAAAATATACATGATTTTTTGTAAATTTCATAGAAAGCACATATTATAAACATGTTTAATAAGTAAAGAATACATTTATATGTTTTTATTGTTGTTTAAAAAAGTTTGAGTTTCTTTCTTTTGTCTGACTACTGTTACAATATTGATATTTTTTATTTTAGCATTACAAACAACAGAACACTAACCCTAAAACTAACCCTAAACTAACCCTAAAACTAACCCTAAAACTAATCCTAAAACTAACCCTAACCCTACACAGTTGTTTTGTTATGTAGAAAGCAATAATTAAGAAAAAGACATTGCTAAATAGACATTGCAAAAAAGTTATATCAATCAATCAATTAATAACTAAAAAGGAGGAATAATGATAATTTGTCCAAAAACAGCAATTTAAAAATAAAAAAAAAAGTTGTCATTTACTAAACACAAAATTAAAAAGGCATGAAAAAAAAAGTTATAGCAATCAATAAATTAATAACCAAAAAAAAACAGCAATTTAAAAATCACATGGCCCCGTAAACCATACATTGTATTGTTTTTACTGCCAACAATGACATCAAGTGGCCAAGCCTGATTACATTATAATTACCTTTTGTCTTTTATTTACAATAAATGTTTTATTGAATTAATATCCCAAATGAGTTGTTTTATTATATGTGTTCAATTGTCCATTTCCACACACACATTTGATCAAAATAATATAGCTATAGGATATAATTAAATTAATGTTACAGAATTGTTATCTATAAATGTTCTATTACCCTTATTTGCATCCTATATAAATACCATATATCCTATAACCTCAACTGAGCTAAGCCATAGAGTAATTACAGCATAAGAATCTTATAAATAAGTAAAAAGGCAATTACAGTTATAAATTTATTCTATCCTGTATAGAATTGGTGCCTGGGCATTTATTTATATATAAAGTGAAATAAGTTAAGAATGCAGAGGTTACAAGGTGGATAAATGGCTGCCCAATTGTGGGCCTCGATTAATTAAATCTCATATCCTGTAGAGTGTTTATCTTTTTGTTGGCTTAATTGGGTAAATGGACACCCAACTGGGGCATATGTATTGACATAAACCTGAGATGAGAAGTCAGAATGAACTCAAGTCCCATTGGATTGAAGAAATTAATCCAGAAACTTTAGAATTATTTCATTCCTGTTTTAAATATACAATTATTGCAAAATTGGCTCCAAAATAGAATTAAGTTGGCAGTTTTCTTATTCAAGGATTCTTTATATCAATCTGGAAGATTAATAGAGATATTTGACAAGATAAAACTGAGGTTATAAATGACAAGCCAACTAGGGCTCAAAACAAGCCAATTAGGTCTTGAAATACACCACATACCTGAGAGATGTGTAGTATATAGATTGATGTCAAATGTATAGTTTTAAAAAAAGAGAAGCATTTTTTTTCACGATGATAAATAAATACAGCTATAAAACAGCTTAGTTTCAATTTTAAAATTTTATAAATATCACAACTTATGGTATGTGTTAAAGTTGATAGCATTATTTTTTTTAAAGATTTTGCTTGTCAATAAAATATAGCATTGTTGCCAGATAAGCATAGAATTATTGATGGTGTTAAATTATAGAGTATTAATTTGTTCATATTTGGAAAATTTATGTTGTAGAAAGTCTATAATTTTGAAGGGTTGATTGGATATTTGATTGTTGGAGTTTTGTTGGTTTTATTGCATGTTTTGGTGATGGATGGGGAGTTTCTGTCATTGTCTTGAGGATATGATGTTTTCATGCCAGTGGTGACTGATTGATCTCATTCACTGCTCCAACCCAAATTATGTTATCAGTTACTATTTATCATGAAGTAGTTAACAATAGTCCTGCCATGATTTTGCCTCTAAGACTCCAGAGAGAGCAAGGCATAATTCTTTTTAATATATACATAATATTTACCTCTAAGACTCCCAAAGATGAGCAAGGCAATATTTTATAAATAATAGCCCTTAAGACTTGGATGTAAGCAGGGCAGTGCGATAGTGTTTGCAGTAAACTATTATGGGTTGTAGTAGGGATTAGAGTGACTGAAGTGGGACGATCACTAAGTGTTCATGGAGCATTGTTTGCTTTAAGAGCAGTGATTGAATTCTTGTGAATTGCTAATTATTCTTTTGACTGTCAATATTTGTCGGATCTTTAGAGGAATAGATGAGTATATAACCTGAGTATATAGCTCATTCTTAAAGGGCTATTTTCTATATTCTTATGCAAAGGTTAGCGTCTTCCTTATTTAATTATAAATTGTATATCAGTTATCATAGTAAATGCATGTCACCATTAACTTTATTTGATTATAAAATTCATTTTTTATATGGTTATAAATGCTGGTTATAATGTTTGAATGCACCCAACACAGCATAAAGATAAATGAACATCTTGGAATTATTTTGTCTTTATCAATAATTTAAATTGGTGTAATTTGCAATATGACTATAGTGGATCATGCAAAATTTAGTTTATAATCCCAGCTATGTTTGGATCAGTGTTATCTGATTAAAATTCAATGTCTTCTTGTCTATGTGTGTTTGGAAAATCGAAAGTTATATGGCAAAATAAAATTGAATAAATCATGGAAATTCTATGTAGTTTTGAATAATGATGGTGAAGTTGAATTGTTGGTTTGGTAGAAGTTGGGACTGGTGAACCTTATTTGCTTTGAATAGTATATAAATAAATTTTAAAGTTTTATATACACCTGGGTCTCTTTTTACGCGGACTTATTTAACACGATTTTGAAGTTACGCGATTCGTGTTTCACCGGAAGTGTGTTAAATAAGTCCGCATAAAAAGAGATCCACGTGTATGAACTCCAATAATGCGCTATTACTTTAAATAATAAATTGTGCGCACTTATGTTATATTGAAAGTAATAGCACATTATTGGAATTCGACTTTCATCTTAGTAAATTCAATATTTTCAGTGCTTTATAATAGTAACATTTTATGCAATAATGAAATTAAAATCATATTTTCCACATTTTATGTATACACACATTAAATTTTACAAGATTATAATGTAAATTTGATCAGACATTATACGTATTAATTTTGCATTTTAAATCACATTCTGTTTTTGCTTTTTAAAAAAGAACGTAATCAATTATTAATCATTTAGTGTCCACAAGTTTATTTTTAAAAGATTTGACAATTAAAAATTAAAATCTGATTTTTAATTGTAATTAACAATTTAAAAATTACTTACTGCAACTTGAAATTAATGTGAAATTTGATTTTTAAACCGAATTGAAAATTAAAGACAAAAATAAGAATTTAATTTTTAGTTGTTAGTTTCATAAACAATTAATAAAATCATCATCTCAAAGATTAATTACTAATTACATTGTCACCAGAAAACCACTGTTACAACATGAGTGTGAAGTTGGTGCTAGTTTTTTGCAAATGATAAAAATAAAATTAAATATTATAGTTAAAAAAGTTTGTCTTGTATCAATTTTTTTTAAATTTGAAATTTTTTATTAGTCATATTTTATTTCCTTATATTTTTTTTGTGCGAATTTTAAAGTAATTTTACATTGGTGCTTTGCTTTTACACGAATTTTGAAAAATCACAGACCGCATCCCCCCTTTTTCAATGTAAGTTACGTCTATTTTTGCGCAATTTCGTTTGCGCGTGTTTTCTGAGGAACCTATCTATCACGTAAAACGAGACCCAGGTGTATTGGAAGTGTTTAACTTATATGATAGTTTGGGTGGGTCTCAAGAGACGCCATCCCCAGACATTGTTGCATTGTCTCCTGACCTTGAATCAGGAAATGAAGCCATAGATATGTCAAATGGAGAATCTAATAGGATGAGAAGTACACTCCATAAAGTCACAGAGAATGACATGCCGGTGTGGATCAAAGTGATTTTGGAGAAACTAGAGAAGTCCAAAGAGAGGATAGTGGAAATGCTGTCAGGTCAAGCAGAATTAAAGTTAGAAATGATATCATGTCAAACAGAATTAAAATCAGGTTAAGCAGAATTAAAGTCAGAAATAAAAGAAATAAAATTGAGTCAAAATAAGTCAGAGGAGAGGATGGCTGAAATAAAATCAGAAGTGTTAGAAATGAAGTCAGAAATGGTAGAAATGAGAGATAGTTCAGCCATTCAGATGCAAACATTGGAATATAAGATTGAAAATCAAACAATAGAGATGAAGAAGATTAGAGAAAATCTGAAAAGTCAAGTGTATAGATTAGAAGTGATAGAAGTAAATGTCAGAGATCTGTTACAGCAAATTAGACTAGGTAATAAAGACTTAATGTTGCAACTTAAGGGGGAGATCAAAGTGAGTTTTAGTAGAGTAGAGATGATAATAAAAGGTAGAAGACTAAAATACCAAATGTTGTATGGTCAATACATTAGGGAGTGTACAGTTGAGGTCAAACAGAAGTTGGAGTCATTTGAAGAAGAATTGGAAAATTCCAAAAGAAATTTAAAATAAATGATAGTACTTTAAGAATAAGTAGTCAAGGTGATAAATGTCAAAATAAAATGAGATCTTTAAAATCACAGTTAAAAAATCAAAAGTTGGATCAAGGTAGAATTGGTTTAGTTAGAAGAAATTGTGATTTCAAACAAATATTTAGCAAGGAATCATAATAATTTATGGTCATAAGTTTATTATGCTATTTTGAAGTTAGACAACCAAGAAGCAATAGTTTTGACATAAAATGAACTTAAATTATTAACTCCTCAGAGTTAAAATGGAAAGGAGCTAGTAGCTATGATGTGTAAGCTGTGATTATATTAGTGTGTTGTAAATAATTGTTTTTTTATGTGTAAATGTAATAAATGTATTTTAAAATTTATTAAAATTTAGTTTTTGAGTATTTTTCTGGATGGAATTCTTCTATTTGGTACCACAAACCCACAAAATGAAATAAAATGTATCTTTTCAAATCAGATAATTATAATTCTCATGATCCAAAATTTATTAATAATTAAAAAAATGATATCAATTTATTTTAATTAAAAAAAATTAAATTGACAACTGTTCATTTAAGTATTGCAATGGATGTATCCATCCATAATTCAGACTGCACATTATTAACCTATTATCAGAATTTAAATATTATAAATGAACTATTTTATCTGTGTTGTGTAGGATAATAGAGGGAAATGAAATGTACCCTTTTCCTTCTATTATTTGAATGCCATTCTAGGTAAAAGTCTATAAATATTCTAAATTTATGTACATGATTTTTTTATTAGATATTTGTTGAATAAAGTAAGGATTTTCTTTGGTAATCTATGTGATTATTATTATAATATGAATCAGAAAGATTAGCCCATTAGGAAGTGTATGTTCCTAAAGCCTGCTAGAATGTCAATCATTTGCCTTGCAACACTATACCATTATTTATTTGATAAAATACCAGAAATAAAACCCTGGGATCTTTATTTGGCATTATAAGAAAATATTATTTCTTTATTCTACAAGATGTAAAGGAAGTCAAATCATATCAGTGGATAATATTAAACTATAAAATAGAGTTTGTTAATCACAAGAGTCTATTAGAGAATACGTTTTGAAAGTGCAAATAATTATAGCACAGAGATTTTGATTGGGATGAAGGTAGAGAAATACTTTATTCTAAATTATTTACTAGGGAATGATTGAGGTTTTATCTCTTCCCAAAATTGTATGTTTTATTTAAAATAATTTATTCTATCAGAGTTAACTTCTTCCTTTGTCTTAATTGTAAATCTCTGTACCTAATTCTTTATATATAACCGACCACTGAGCTTAGTCTACTTTATAATCCTTATTGTTATCTGTAAGAGTCTCAACCCAACCCCTAGTATTGTTTAAAAAATATGTGTCCACAATTGGAATGTGGTAGAACTTTGTTTGAAATATTTCTATAAGTTAGAGTGAAGGTCTAAAATTAGAGAGAATCAGAGAGTGATTATTTATTTGAAAGATCTTCGATGTTTGAGGTTACAAATATATATATATATATATATATATATATATATATATATATATATATATATATATATATATATATATATATATATATATATAATTAGATTCCAACCAGTCACCACCTAAACATTCACAATAAATATAGTAATTAATATTTCTCACTGTTGTCAAGGCAACCTTCTCACCTTTTTAATATATATATATATATATATATATATATATATATATATATATATATATATATATATATATATATATATATAATTTTTGAGTTAGCATAGTTAACAAGCAGCAAAACTGGTTCTATTATTTATAAAATGAAAATGTAATCAGAAGATATATAAATATATATTCTTTAACCATTTTCAATGAGTTTTACCATAATCTATTTAATAGAGATCAATTTTAATTACCCATGATAACTGAAATACTAAAAATTTAATTAAAAATAAAAAAAAACACATATTATTCATTATAGCTTTTCACGATTATGAAGAGAAAATATTCAAATACAATATATATATATATATATATATATAGTATTTGAATATTTTCTCTTCATAATATATATATATATATATATATATATATATATCCCCAAATCCAAAACTCAAACAGAACAGCATAAAAATAATATTAAAACACAACCTAAGGTTTCACTGCTACAAGCAGACTTCTCAAGTGTAAAGAACTACAAAAACTACACAATATATATAATATTAAAAACTACCCACAAATCCATTCACTAGTTTAGCTTTATGCTTGTAATATATATATATATTGTAATATATATATATATATATATATATATATATATATATATCATCAACCATTATCAATCCACTGCAGGATGGTCTCTCCAAGTTTAATCCATCTTCTCCGAACTTTAGCTTCTCTTTACCACACCACCTTTGCATACTTTCTTATTTCATCCATCCATCTCACATGTGGTCTCTTCCTGGGTCTTTTACATTCTCTTGGAATCCAGTTTAAGATTCCAACTGTCCATCTATTATCATCTCTTCTGGCAATATGTCCAGCCCAACTCCACTTCAATCTTTTAATTTTTTCAATGAGGTCTGTAACACCTGTTTGTTCTCCTACCCATACATAGCGTTTTCGATCTCTTCTTGTTACTCCCAACATGCATCTCTCCATACTTCTTTGAGTGATCTGAAGTCTTTGTATTATTCTTCTATTAAGTTTCAAAGACTCAGATCCATAAGTAAAAACTGGTAAAACACATTTGTTAAAAACCTTCCTTTTTCAAACACATAGGCATATTTCCTTTTAGTATCAAGTTATTTCTATAAAAAGCATTACAACCAAGTTTAATTCTATGATTAATTTCATCCATTATGTTCCCACCTGTATTAATAATCTGACCAAGGTATTTGTAACTGTTAACTTCTTCTAATTCATCATAATCAATCTTTATTTTTATATTTTGAGCAAATCGATTAAACAATACTTTAGTCTTTTTAACATTTATCTTTAGTCCTAATTTACTACTTTCATCTGATAACTCCTGCAACATGTCCTGCAGCTCTGAAGCATTATTTGCAAAAAACAACTATATCATCTGCGAAATCTAAATGACTTAAATCATCCCCATTTACTTTCAATCCTTTAGATTCTCATTTTAATCCACAAAATATATCTTGCAACACTGCTGTAAATTTTTTTTGGAGATATGGAGTCACCTTGTCTTACACCTTTCTCAATGTTGACTTTCCCAGTAACATTATGTAATCTAATTGTTGCTATTGCATTTTTATAAATATTCTCTAAAATATGACAATATCCTGGATCTATGCCTTGATGATCCAATGCTTTAATCACTGAAGAAATGTTTATAAAATCAAATGCCTTTTCATAATCTACAAATCCAAAACCTAAAGGTGCCTCATATTTATTTGTCTTTTCTATAACGTCTCTCAATACCTGAATATGATCTACTGTACTAAAATCATTTTTAAATCCAGCTTGTTCCCTTGGTTGGTTGAAATCCAATGTTCTTTATCGACGAGTTGTAATTATCTTAGTAAAAATCTTGTATAAATCTGATAAAAAACTGATAGGTCTGTAATTTCTAACATGTTCTTTATCACCTTTTTTATATATTAATATTATTACTGCATTCTTCCAATCATCTGATACATCTTTATCATTTAGTCATTTGGTATATAACTTTGCTAAAAAAATTTCTATTTCTTCATCTGCTTCTTTTAATATATCAACTATAATTCCATCATTACCTGGAGCCTTTCCTTTCTTTATATATTTAATTTTATGCTTCATTTCTTCATTTAAAATTCTGGGCAATTCAAAAGATGTAATAGAAATAGGATGTACTTGTTCTTTATTAGTATATAATTCTTGATAAAAGTCTTCTACCAAATTCATATTGTCATCTCTCTTTTTAGTAATAATTTCATCTTTTCTTTATTGCAGATATAAATTTCCTACCAATACCAAAATGTTGTTTTACATTCTTGAGCCTTTTATTTTCTTCTACAGCTTTCCTTGCTAGTTCACAGTTATACTTTCTTATATCATTTTCAAATCTTTCCCATACCATTTTACAAAATTTGAGATATTCTATACTTTTTAATGCATCATTTTTGTATATCTTCATATTCCTTCTTTTCTTCATAAATTCTCTAGTCTCAGTAGAAATTTTATTGGTCAATTGCCGCTTTTTTCTACCAGCTATCTTTGTTGCAGTTTTTAAAAGTGTATCAGTTAGTTTCATATTTATTTCATTCGAATCTGAATCATGTTCAAAATCTACTAATACTTGAAACCGATTTTTAAGTTCTAATTTAAATTCATTAGAATGTTTCTGAAGATTAGGAATATCAACTGTAAAAAATTTTTTTCTTAATAATTTTTGTCTCTCTAGTTTTGCATTAACATGTATCTTACATCTTACTAATCAATGATCACTTCCTTTGTATATGTATTTTCTGTTAGTCAAAATATAATCCAATTCTGCTGTACCTTCATTGGGATGCTTCCATGTCCATTTCCTTTTAACATTTTTCCCAAAAAAGAATTCATAATATAAAGTTTTTCTTTTTCAGCACACTCCACTAGTCTATGTACTCTCTTATTTCTATTACCATAACCAAAATTACCTACAGCACTTTCATCTTTCATTTGTTTACCAATTATACCATTAAAGTCTCCCATAACAATTTTAAAATGTTGTTTACTCTGATCGAAAGCCTTTTGTACATCCATATAAAAATCTTCTACTACTTCATCACTATGAGCACTTGTTGGGGCATAAATATGAATTATCTGCATTTGGTATCTGCTATTAAGTTGTAAAACTAATCTTGCCATTCTGTCTGATAGATCATCAATCTTCAGAATGTTGTTCTTCCACTTTTTATTTATAATGAATCCTACTTCAATTGTATTTCCAATATTTGTGCCTTTATAATAGAGTACATGCCCACTTTTTAAATCAATTATTTCTTCACCTTTTCTTCTAACTTCAAAAAGTCCAATAATGTCACACTTAATATAAGACAGTTCTTCCTCTAATTCTTGCAATCTTCCTTCATTTGAATGTGATCTGCAGTTGTAAGTACCTAAGTAATAAGTCAACATTAAATGGCAGCCTGGGTCTGCAATCAGGGGATTCTTATCACCCTCCGCTTTCAACCACCAACGGCTGTCTTGGTTGGTGACTTTACAGCTTCTAGGGAATAAGGGCCATGATTCATTTTTGTCTTTTATAATTTGTATATATCTATTGGGAAAATATCATTTACACAAACATTCATTCTGCCTTATCAGGCAACTGAGAAGAAAGACCATGGTGTTTCTTGATCTTAAACTCAAAAGTAAAACGCCAATAAACTCACCGCACTAGCTAATGCATGTTGGTGAGCAGGCCATCTAATTTCATACACTATATGAATAATCACATAGTAATAATAACTGCAACGACAAGAACGTATGGAGTGGACATTAGGAATTTGCCCTGCTCAGTTCCTTTACGTCCTACAAGAGGAATCAAAGGGTCGCCTTTCAGTTAATAGCAACCTCCTTTCTGCATATATATATATATATCGTAATTCAATCGTTCATTGAAATCCGACAAGTATTTTTCAAAGTTATTTATATTATTTCGTATTTTTATACTTTTATCTACAATAATATAATAATTTAAAACATAGATATAAATAAATTGCATTAAATTTTACACTAAAATTTTATTGATAAGAAACTAAAATCAACAACAATAAGGAAATAATAGTAGTGGAATAATAATATATTTACTTGCCATTAAAAGATTCGGTTTGAGATTTAGATGAAAATGTTATGTCTGCTGTTGTCTCCAAAAGATCAGATATAATAGAGGTCTCTGTACTTTCAACAAATGAAACTGGTGATAGACCATCAGAAGGATTAGGAAAAGGTGACAAATTTGTAACGGATATGGTTCTATTACCAACTGGATTTGTATTGGTGGAATCTGTACTCTCAGTAAATGAATCTGTAATAAAAGTATTTGAAAAGGAAGGAGATAAACTATAATATATTATTATTTTAAATATTAAAAGTTTTATAATCCATTTAAGTACATAATATGCAATTATTAAATATACACATATTATTGGATCATAAATTACTGTAAAGGTGTAAAATCTTTGCATGTGCAAACTAACCTGGCCAATGTTTGATCTTTAAAAATTTCTGTACAAATTTAAGTGATACATACAAGGGAGCAGATTTGAAGTAAGCTATCTGCACACTTACTAAATAATTTTAGAAATAATATTCAGTTTTTACCTTAATAACACGTTTATTTCTGGAATATATATATATATTATTACTATCTCATTGTTACATAAAGCTAACGGTTCTGATTGAATTTCTTGAATTAACTCGTCCTAATTATAAACGCTCGATTCTTTATAGTGTTGAACTATAACAATGCAATATTTTTATTTCAGTACTTTATTTTACTCTGTTAATTTTTTTGGTTAATTTGTTACTATAATATATTTTTCAGCATGTTTAGTTTCCCAGCTCAATGATTGCTCGTTTGCAAACACTGTACTAAATGCCCATACATTACGAAATGTACTGCTTTCTGGTTATTCAGTATACTGCTGTAGATAGGTAGTTTTATTTAACGTTTAAATTTACACAAAAAGTTTCACTATAAGATCTTTTTGCACATTAGCTTAGCAAGGAACTTTTATATTTTCAAAATTTTACCTATTATGCATGTTAATTGTTTCTAGTGTAAAATTTTAACGTTTTTTACTTATGCATGTTTATTGTTTTTTGTATATTTGTGTCACACTGGCTAATTCAAATATAATATTAAATAGAAAGTATTACATTACATTAAACAAGTAGGAAAAACATATATGTAAACTAGCACTAAAGTAAAGCATGTGTTATATGTCACTAACTAAAAAAAACTATATCGAAAACTTGTACATAAACTTCACAAAATTATGACCAAATTTAAATCTAATAACATAGCAACCAACTGTGGAAACTTAATTTAAAATGTTAATAAATTATTGTTTTAATCCCTACCATATATATTATGTCTGCTTAACAATAGTAAATGGTAAGCTTATATATATATAAATTACATGCTATATAAAATAGCATTAAATGCTATAAGCTTATATATATATAAATTACATGCTATATAAAAGTAGCATTAATTGTTATATTGTGTTCTGCCTTCTAAGATAACGCATTTATAAAAACAAAGGCTAATTTTCTTCTGCATGAAAGATTAAAATATAAAGATGGACATACACATTTGAACTTATATCTTTCAAATAATATTTAGAATTACCAGAAGCCAAACTTTTAAAGTAAACAAATCAATTAGAAAAAACAATTTTTTAAAAAAAGATTCTATTATTTGATGATTAAGAAACTTTAGTTAGATTTATGTAAAAAAAGGAAGATAAAATAAATAACTGTTATTATATAGAAACATCACCACTAAATACCTGATTAAAAGTAAATAAACCAACATATATATATATATAGTATTATTATTATTATTATTATTATTATTATTATTATTATTATTATTATTATTATTATTATTATTATTATTATTATTATTATTATTATTATTATTATTATTATTATTATTATTATTATTATTATTATTATTATTATTATTATTATTATTATTATTATTATTATTATTATTATTATTATACAATGTGTGCTTGCTAAAATGTTCATACCATAGAGAATATCACACCATCATTAAAGCCATGAAAGCATAAAGATTTCACCTACCCATTTATAAGAAACCCGAAGAACATCCTTTGTCTTGGATAAAATGCCTACTAAATTTCAAGAGAAGTCAACTGGGGAAGATCATTGTCTTTGATCCAAACAAGAGATTGCCACTCTTCGAGGGAACAGTATTTCATCTTCATCCAAAGAGGCTTACCTTGCAAATAAATACGTTCCAAGAGACTCATCAAACTTTAATAAGTTTAATGGGATAAAAATTGTGATTTTTGTTTAATTATTATTATTTTTTTTGTATATTGTAAATTTTTCTTCTGCATATTTTCATTCCCACAATTGGAAGCAAATGTTTCAACATTTTAGAAAAGTTCATTATGAGAGAAAAAGGGAAACATTATTAGATTTAACTAAATACTTTTTTTTACATCTTTACTTATATTAAGTAAAATATAGATTAGTTTGACTACCCAACCCTATTGACATTGACAGGATAATGTGAATGAAATAAGAGGTAAGAGTTTTCAGTACTATCTCATATTATGCAATACACTAGATTATGACAAAGTTTATGTTGGTTTGTTTATTATTAGTTAATCTTATTTATATATTGCTTTTGTATAAATAATTTAATAACCTTGTTTATTGTCTTTTTTTTTAATGTTAAGAACATTTGTAAATAGAGGGGGAGTTCCCAAGAAGATTTACAATCATTGCTCTAACTGAAAAACAAATATTTTTTTAAATGTGTTTGTATATAGAATCGCGATCATGTATATATCAATGTTATAAATTTATTTTTGTAAATAATTGGTCAAGTGCATGAATTTCTACTATTGGGTTTAGGGATAAGGACTTTATTTCTATAAATATCATTATTAGATATCAAAGTGGTAGAAGCTCATCCTTGATATAACAAATAACATGTTTCAGAATGATTTAGTATTTATTATTTTATTTTTGTTAATCAATAAATGTTAATATAATTCGTTATTTTAATCTGGTCTCTAGCTCATCATTATTCATATATCCATCACAAGCATTATTATCTTAATTATTCTTATACCTATTAATATTATTCTATTATTTTACAGGAAATAAATAGATATAATCAGTCAAATATTACAACCTTTAATATATATTCATATACTACACATGCACGTTTTATATCTTATGGTATTTGGATATGCTTATAGGATTTTGGTAATCAATTATTATCCATATAGAGGTGCAACAACTGTGATTACTGTGATCTCCTTTCCTGATAAGAGAGTCCAAGCAATTATTCCCTGAGTTCGAATACTGTGGTATAATGTGGTCAGAAAGAGGTGAGAATTGAATGAACTGAACCAAATTGTATCTAGGTTAATAAAAACATGTAGAGATACTCTATTGAAAGTAGATCCAATCGTAGGTTATGTATTTTATCACATGATCACTTGCATCCTATCCAAAGACCCAAAGTCCATAGTAAGCTGCACTCCTCCTATCTCCTGAGAAATCCACTGGCCCATCACAATATATATATATATCACAATACATTAATACAACTTCAAATACTATATATATATAATATTTGAAGTTATATTCATCAATTGTGATTTTTTTATAGTCGAATTACCATATACAAAAGTTTTTGCGATAATTACTCGGCAAAATCTAGGTCTAATCTTGAAAATGAGATTGAACGCGTTTAATTTAAAAACAAAACATTACTTTATCGACGATGACGTAAACTAAGTTAAAATTTTTATATCTCTATTTCCATTGGGAAAAAAATGCAAAATGATGTAATAGAAAAAGTTAACATAAACTATAGCTCATACTGAAATGTTAGTGCAGTACTTAGAATTGAGAAAACATATATTATTTCGAACTTACAGTAAGAATATGATAGATATGGGAATGTTCCTATTTTTAAAAAAAATGTAAACGAATTCAACATTGAGCCAAAAAAAGATTCATTCCATAAATAGATATTCTCTGTTATCTAATATTTAGATGCTCATTCCAGACTGCGTCCAAAATAGATTTTAACTTTTAATATTAGACTTTTTTAAGTTGGCATTTGTGTTTTCGTCATTTTTTTTCGAACGCCTTGCAGTTTTTGACATTTTGAAAGTTATTTTTATTCAAGATATTTGGGAATTATGCGAAATTTTCCCAAAATTTTTTTTCAGGTGGATATATTTTCATTATCATGAAGAGTTCAAGATAGCTTGGAATAATCAGAAACGTCTACATTTTTTGTTTAGGTGGCTTATGTCGGCAAGTGTGACTTCAATTAATATAGCCTTATTGATGTATCGATTACAGTATATATATATATATAAGCCCGAAACCATGGTCTGGAGATAAGAGTGTTCTGGATAGAGATTTTAAATATTTCTCATAACCGCACTTGTTAATTTACGAGCTTGTTAGAGCTATTGGTACGCTCTCTATGTGCATTTTTGTAATTACAAGCTCATAAAAGTAATGTCATGTTATATATGACTTGCTTTATTAATTATTATAATTAATATATATATATATATATTAACAAATAACAAAATGCTTTCTATTATGTATAACTTGATAATGTAATCAGCATATATGTAAATATATATTGTTTAAACATTTTTGATGAGTTTTTCCATAATCAATTTAATAGACATCAATTTTAATTACCCATAATAACTGAAATACTAAGGCACTGAAAATTTAATTAAAAATAAAAAAAACAGACATTAATCATTATAGCTTTACATAATTATGAAGAAAAAATATTGAAAGAGAAGGTAAATATATATATATATATGGTAATTCAGTATTCGTTTGAAATCCTACAAGTATTTTTCAAAGTTATTTTTATTATTGCATCTTTCAACACATTTACCTACAGTTATATAATAACTTGGAACCTACAAATAAATAAATTGTATTAAATTTTACACAAATATTTTATTGATAACAAACTAAAATCAACACCAATAAAAAATAATAATAATAACAGATTAATAGCAATATATTTACTTGCCATTAAAAGACTCGGTTTGAGATTTAAATGAAAAAGTTGTGTCTGCTGTTGTTCTCAAATCATCAGACGTAACAGAGACCTCTGTAGTTTTTTTAAGTGAAACTGGTGATATATCATCAGAAGGATTAGTACGAAAAGGCCACATATCTGTAACTGAGATGGTTTTAGTACCAACCGGATTTGTATTGGTGAAAACTGTACTTTCTGTAAATGAATCTGCAATAAAAGTATTTGAAAAAGCAAAAGAAATGCTAGTTTTAAATATGAGAAACTGTTATTTATTATTATTTTAAATAATAAAAGTTTTATAATCTTTTTAAATACGCATTATGCAATTATTAAATATACCCATATTATTTGATCATAAATCACTTTACATTTGTAAAATCTCTGCAATTTCAAACTTACCTGAGTCATGTTTCATTTTTAATATTAAGGTAAAAATTTATGTGATATATATAAGGAACGAGAATTGAGGTAAGTCATTTGTATACTTATTAAATAATTTTAGAAACAATACTCAGTTTTTACCTCAATAACAGATTTATTTCTCGAATATATACTATTAGTTGCTTGTTATTATATAAATCTAATGGCTCTGGTTGAGTTTCTTGAATTAATTCAGTTCAAATTATGAACATTCAATTTTATATAGAGTTGAACCATAACATGACATTATTTTTATTACAGTACTTTATTTTACTCTGTTAACCCAATGATTGATTGGGATGAATTATTTCATCTTTTTTTCCAATTTAACCCCCTGGTGAATTTTTTTGTAAATATCATGCATTAAAATGCATGTAAAACAGTATATTTTATTATAAATTTTTGTTTGCATGAAAATTGCATGAGAAAAGTGTGAAATTCAAAATTCCCACACTAACATTAGTTGTTCAGCCATTGTCTGTTTACAAGGCTGGAAAATGTTTCATGTTTAATGAAAGTGAAGTTTCCAAAGATGCAAAAACATGTTTATTTATGATATTATTATGGTTTTAGATATTTTTTAAAAAATAATTTACACTATATTTATTAAATATCAAGAAATATAAATTAATAATAACTTATTTTGATGTGACATAGTATTTTCAAAAATATAATGTTATATAAGCAGCTAACATAAATATGGCTTGAAGATAAATGATATAAACAATCTATTTTATATTTAAGAGTAAAGAAAATATTGTAATTTTGCAATAAATATTCAAAAATTTTCAATTTTAAGGCATAATTTGTTAGTTGTAAGAGAAATAAATAAATATTCATTCACATTTTTAAAATAATCAGAAATAAGAATTATTTCATTGATTTTACAAACTGAAAAAAATCTTTCTAGAAACAATGACAGGTAACATCTGTGTTTTGATTGAGATCTCATTTTTTTGATATTTACAAAACAAAAATTCAGTAGTAAACAAAAATATCTATCAAATGAAGTCAAATTTGTTATTTTTTGATAAGTAATAATCATTTTGTCATATATTTTACATTGATGTATGAGAAAAAGAAAATGTCAGAAAATTCTGAAAAGTAAGAGGTGTTAGGCTGCACATCAAACTGGTTAATTTTTATCATTACATTTTTACTATAAGCCTTTTCTCAGAATGTTTCACTGTTCACTGATTGCTAGTTCAAGAATACTGTACTTCATGCCCATATATTAGAAAACGGACTGCTTTCTGGTTATTTAGTCTATTGCTTTAGATAGGCAGTTTTATTTAACATGCTTCAATTTACATAAAAAGCTGCATTCTAAAATCTTTTTGCACATTAGTATAGCAATGTTATTTTCAATTGGAAAATTTGGTTGTGTCTTGATCATTCATATCAGCTGTGGGATGGCATTATTTCTAGATTAATTTCTAGAAATATGCCATTTCCATGGCCGCACCCAAGCCTTCAAGCATTCTTTCTACAATAAATCCTAGAAAGATTGTTAACTCAGGGTTAAGTCTTTTTTCTATGCTAAAATGGAGAGAGAGTGTTAACTCAGAATTAAGCCTTCTTTCTCTGATAAAATCTAAAAAGAGTGTTAACTCAGCTTAAAGTGGCTAATGGTGTGGCTTTTTCCTATGCTAAAAGCAGAGGAAAATACTGTAGTTGTTTGTGTCATGCACTACATTGTAATGCTGTGTTATGTATTTTATGTAACAATATCATTCAAGGGTGTGTTAAATTCATCATGTCAAAATTATTTAAATTTTCATTGGGGCAATTTTTTAAAATATGAATTGATATGTGCTGTTAATTTTAACAATGTTAACAGTGTCATGATTGTTCCTCATAAAGCTGTAAGCCTCATAAATTCTCAATTAGGGTGGCATAGCTGAATTTTTTTTACAATCATGCTTTAAGTCGATTTAGTGAGAAATTTTGCGAGACCAAGAATATGGCTAATCTGAACACAGAAAACTTGAAAAGATGGGACTTGCCAGACATGGAAGCTGGTGCTGGAACATTTCTATAGCAGAAAATCATCCTGCTGAAAGAAAAGATATGATTGTGTGGCAAATATATGCAGACATGAGGTCCATAAACATCTTTTGACTTTCATTTGTAAGTCTTGTTGTTGCCGAGGGAAATGTTCACTTCGTAAAAGATAGCTTGTTTGAGGGATTCCAAATGGCCATCGTCAAATATCAAATAAAATTAACTTAAATTTTTATTTAAACATAAATCCCTTCTTCTCCCAATAATTGTTGTTGGCAATCAAATGTAGAATAAAAGTAATGTAAATTGTTATTTAATCATACAGAATAAACCCCTTCCACTAATTGTTGTTGGCAATCAAATGTAAACCAATAAAAGTAAGGCCATAAATTATTATTTAAACATAACCCAAATTACTATTTGAACATACACCAAAAAAACCCTCTTGTCAATAAAAATTAAAGAAACAACTATTATTGTACCATTGTCAAAAATATTATTTGGGAAACCAAAATAATTTATAAACGAAAGAAAGTCAAATCGGTTATCAATCAAATGTAACCAATAAAAGTAACTTAAATTTTTATTTAAACATATACACACAAAATAAAAACCCCTTCTCCCTATAATTGTTGTCAGCAATCAAATATAAAATAAAAGTAATGTAAATTATTATTTAATCATACAGAAAAACACCCCTCCCACTAATTGTTGTCGGCAATCAAATGTAAACCAATAAAAGTAAGGTAAATTATTTTTTAAACATAACCCAAATCACTATTTGAACATACACCAAAAAGGCACTCTTGTCAATAAAAATGAAAGAAACCACTATTATTGTCCCAATGTCAAAAATATTATTTGGGAAACCAAAATAATTTATAAACAAAAGAAAGTCAAATCAGTTGTCAATCAAATGTAACCAATAAAAGTAACTTCAATTTTTATTTAAACATAAACAAAAAAACCCTTTCTCACAATAATTGTTGTCAGCAATCAAATGTAAAATAAAAGTAACATAAATTATTATTTAATCATAGCCCAAAAACACCCCTCCCACTAATTCTTGACAATCAAATGTACACCACTAAAAGTAACATAAACTATTATTTAAATATACACTCCTTCCAATAATTGTTGTTGAAAATCATACACAAAAAACACCTCTCCCACTAATTGTTGTCAGCAATCTAATGTAAATCAAATAAAAGTAAGGTAAATTATTATTTAAGCATAACCCAAATTACTATTTGAACATATACCAAAAAACACCCTCTCATCAATAAAAATTATTGTCCCATTGTCAAAAATATTATTTGTGGAACCAAAACCATAATTTATAAACAAAAAAAAGTAAAATTGGTTGTCAATCAAATGTAACCAATAAAAGTATCTTAAATATTTATTTAAACATGCACACACACAAAAAAAACACTTCTCCCAATAATTGTTGTCAGCAATCAAATGTAAAAATAAAAGTAAGGTAAATTATTATTTAATCATACACAAAAATACCTCTTCCACTAATTGTTATTGGCAATCAAATGTAAACCAATAAAAGTAATGTAAATTATTATTTAAAGATACATAAAAAAAACCAGTTCTCTCTTTAATTTTGTCAATCAAATTTTAAAAAACAGTAATACTATTTAAAAAACACAAATTACTATTTGATCATACACCAAAAAAAAATGCCTCTTGTCAATAAAAATTTAAAAAACAACAATTATTATCCCATTGTCAAAAATATTATTTGGGAAAAATAATTTAGAATCGAAAGAAAGTAAAATTTGTAAACAAAAAAAAGTCAATATTAATAGAGAATGGCTAGCCCAGGAATGTTATATTAATGTGTTTTTGGTTAGAAATAGCACCACAAAGGATCAGATCACAACTGAAAATTTTACGTATTGTGCATGTTAATTGTTTCTAGCATGAAACTTTAATGTCTTTTTGTTGACTAATTTTATATGTACACATTTATATAACCTTATTGTTTTTATACATTTGTGTCATACTGGCTAATTCAAATACAATATTAATTAGAACATTACTTGTTCAAGCAAAACCCAAGTTGGGCAAAATAATTTTAACAATGATATGAAGATTTTCAAAATTTGTTTAATGATCATTAGTATATTTAAGATAGTGCTTAAGTTAATTTATAATACATATTTAGTGGCATTGCATATATATATATATATATTGAAATGGTCAATGCATATATATATATATATATATATATATATATATATATATATATATATATATATATATTGAAATGGTCAATTTTATATACTATCTCATGTCCCCTGCTATGTCACATAGTAGTATCTTTCCCCAGTCCACATATATTAACTCAATGTGATGTTAAATAATGTATATAAAGATTATTTGCATGTATGTGCACATATTGCATATAAATGTATTGTAATAATTAAATGCATATATTTTTAGCATGAGTATTAAAATAATTTTAAAATTAAACTGAGTTGTGAAGACATTGATACATGTGTGGAACTACCTAAATATATATGGGAAGAAAATGGTAATGCAGTAGATTTAAAAGCATTACCACTTTTTAAATTAATATAGATTTGAATATTTATAAGTTAAAAAAACTCTTCCATTTGCTTGCCTTTGCATATAAATTTCAATTTCTAGATGGCTCTCTCACACATATATAGTAAAATGTTTACAGAGTTTAAGATCTGTTTTTTTTAAAAAAAGTTGAAATTCTTAGAAAGACCTTGGTCAACAATTAAAAAGAAATAAGATTTTAAATTTTATATAGGATTTTAATAAAAATAAACTAAGAACAATGCATGAACTGAAAATAATACTAGTTAACCAAGAAAAAGTCTGAAAACTTTTTGTTATTTTATAAATTTTGGGATCTTCAAAATTGTTGTAAACATATTTTATAACTGATAGGTGGGAGGTAGTCAGTGCATGTAAAAAACTCAATTTTTTTTGTAATCAAGTTCAGTCTTTATATATATATATATATATATATATATATATATATATATATATATATATATATATATATATATATATATATATATATATATATATATATATATATATATATATATATATATTGTAAGTGTTGCCAGTCAAATGCTTGATTGAAAAAGGGAGCTTGGTGGCTAAAAAGGCCAGTTGTTGCCTGCCCTTGTGGGGAAATGTATAATAGCTATGAAGAGGTTGTAAACAAGATGCCAGACCAGGTGAAGATGAACCAGATCAGCCATGAATAGCAATGCCAGATACCATGGAGAGGACTCACAAAGAGTGAGATTGGTAATATTCAACCACAGAGCTCATTGAGTAAATGTATTAATAAATATCTAAAACTCTAAGCTAGCTAATATGTAATGTGCACAAACTTTTTAATCTAAAGAAAAGTTTTAATAAATTAAAAGGTAGGTTAAATCTATAAAATAAAATGTAAACTTTTCAAAAAGATTTGTAAATAATTATTAAATAATAACTTATTCAGTTATTAGTCTGTTACTTGATCATCTGTTGCCATGCCCTCTTTTTTGTTTTATATGTTTATTTTATAATTTATGCTGTGTCCAGTTCAGAATGGAGATTAATTCTTGTAATAAAACTTGTAGAAGAGATGATTAGAGGCTCTCTCATAATTAAGTAATGTTGCTCTTTAGCAGACACATAAATCTCCACTCTGTCAATCTAGATATAATTCATTAAGCTATTATTATTATTATTATTATTATTATTATTATTATTATTATTATTATTATTATTATTATTATTATTATTATTATTATTATTATTATTATTATTATTATTATTATTATTATTATTATTATTATTATTATTATTATTATTATTATTATTATTATTATTATTATTATTATTATTATTATTATTATTATTATTATTATTATTATTATTGCTATTAGAATCAGGTTTGCACATTAATAAAATAATTAGTTAATAAATGCAAGAATGAATTATAAAGAATATTATACTTATTGCTTAAGTCCCAGATATGCTTTAGCCCTCCTTTAAGTTATAGTTTAAACTATACAGATTTATCACTAAATTAGATTACTTTAAATATCTGTTTAGCATGTTTTAAGAATGCTAATTTATGAACTGCCATAAAGTCATTTCAGGGACTGAAACTATAAAATTTGCCCACATTAAAATTAGGCAAATAATTATTATATTTAACATGGTGAATGTGTCATTAGGAAGCACACATGTGCATTTACACCTTGCTGTATGTGTTTCACATGAATAGATTTCTAGTTTTAATGGCCATTTCATATACTTAGTTCAGACAGCTTTTCTTTAGAACTAGAGAATGAGGGTCCAGATTGATTTATAGGCTGCTCCATTACCAAATTATGTGTTCAATTTATTCAGAGCAGGTAATACTGTACACAGGAAATGAGTACTTGGTACTGAATCCCCTGTTTGACTACATATTTTAGATGCACATCTCTAGTAATATATACATAATGCCATAGTATCTGAAGTCATACTACAAAGCTCCAGTTCATCCCACCATAATGTTAAGAGTAGTTTAGCATTAATCTGAATCTACAATCTAGTTGTGTATAAAATAATCTGTATAGTGTGCATGTCAATTCTCAAAATATATTAAAATATATGTAATTATTATTGGTTGCTCTTGCATATTTAACCCTTGAAAATCACTAGGAAGGGGGTAGTATAAATAAGGCAAAATTTATCATAGATGAATGATATTAACATTTGTTAATCAATTCGTTTTATAATAAAGAAGCCAATTCTAAAAGTATAATGATGAGAGATCTACTCACTCAGGATTATTGTAAATACCTGTTGATGAAATCCATGCACTTATTATTAATGATCTTGTTAATTGAATTTGTTTAGTTAAACTATGTTTAATTATAATTTTGTGTAGTGTCTTTTTCATAATTTTGGGTAGTGTCTTTTTCCAACCTTCAGAAATTGCCTCCATATCTCACCAATTTAGTTTATATGCTTTTATATAATGAATATGCATGATCTAATTAGCCATGGATGGGAGTGGTTGGTTAT
Source organism: Epiperipatus broadwayi (assembly GCA_028023455.1). Classification (NCBI taxonomy): domain Eukaryota; kingdom Metazoa; phylum Onychophora; class Udeonychophora; order Euonychophora; family Peripatidae; genus Epiperipatus; species Epiperipatus broadwayi. The sequence continues at coordinate 71,119 of JAQFVV010006569.1, read as the reverse complement.
GTATATAGTAATTCAGCCCTTTTATTTCCTGAATCTCTTGCTCCACCCTTTGCTATTCTGGCATGTGAACTAAAATAATCTGAATGTAGCCTCATATATGTCATTTATAGAGTAGCAAATCTTGGAGCATTGGTAAATAAGTTGAGGTGCAATCAGATTCTAATTCTCAACCCCTCATCTAGATCAGCCTTAGCATAATTTTCCAAAATTCTGGATTTTGTTGTGTGAATGTACAAATATGATCATTATGTAGGATAATTTTTTTCATGGCTGTAAATGCCCAAATCATGGGGCTTAGTCAATTACTTCTCATGACCCTCAACCAACCACAGCTATAAATATATTCAAATTTTATTCTCTCTTTGATATATATATATATATATATATATATATATATATATATATATATATATATATATATATATATATATATATATATATATATATATATATATATATATAATT
>JAQFVV010006569.1:0-70154 GCA_028023455.1 Epiperipatus broadwayi | reverse complement strand
ATATAATTTTCCCACATGTGGCTTGATCAAACATTGGGGATAAGACTAATTTCCATGATCCTGAACAGAGTGTGTGGATGTATATATATATAATCAAAACTACTCCAAATCCAAAACTCAACCAGACCAGCATAAAAATAATATTAAAACACAACCAAAGGTTTCACTGCTACAAGAAGACTTCTCAAGTGTAAAGAACTACAAAACTATACAATATATATAATATTAAAAATTAGCCACAAATATATATATATATATATATATATATATATATATATATATATATATATATATAGGGGGGATTTTTTTGTTGTTGAAATTTTTCTCTTTTCAACAACATTTTTATAAGTTTTGTGGACACCAACCATGGGGGCTTTCATTAACAATTCCACACCCTGAGCATATATCAATTAAGTTTCATCACTAATTAAGAGATATGTTGGTGCATATATGTATATTAATTTTTTTCTTTTGCAATAATATAAGTGTTGACTTTTTAACTATTGGTTGGGTTAATTTAAACAAGACACACAATGGCTGTGTAATAAATTTAAATATATATAATTGTTGATGCATGTAACCTTGCAAGGTTCCTTATTGTATTATTTATCTATATATGTCTCATCTACTGACAACTGGCACATGAGTATTACTGGAACAGATTTTAAAGCAATCCTCACATAAATTTGTTTTAAGAGAGGCAAATTTATGGGACACACACAAAAAAGTTTTTTTAATCTTTTTGTGGCTTGTAAAGAGATTTGGAGGATTGCAGTGGGTATACAGGTATATATGTAAATATACATGTGCTGGGAAGTCCTAAATATAGAGGTCATGGAGAACACATAAATTTGTTTTAAGAGAGGTAAATTTATGGGACACACACAAAAAAGTTTTTTTAATCTTTTTGTGGCTTGTAAAGAGATTTGGAGGATTACAGTGGGTATACAGGTATATATGTAAATATACATGTGCTGGGAAGTCCTAAATATAGAGGTCATGGAGAATGGCATCCAGAAAATAATGGAAATCAAGAGTGCTCTGCAGTTAATGGAGTAGGATAAGAACATTTTCTTTTATACATAGATATTAAGTATTTTATATGTCAGTTGGAGCTCATGGCATACAAAAGGAAGTTAGGAAACTTAAAGATTAGTCAGAAAAAAGTAGAAGTAGAGGGCATGGCAAGAAGTAGGTGGCCTGTTTTTTGTGGGAGAGATGGTAACTTTATCATTGTGAAGTGTGTAGAGTAAAGTTAACAAGTTAAAAAATCGATGGATAGCAATGCAGGGAAGGAGATAATGGGAGGAGTGAAGAGGAGAGTATAGGAGTGAGGTTAGGACAGGGAAGGAAACAGCAAAATGCTCAGGTCTGGGAGAAAGATGAATTGAGGAAGATAGTACAGAGAGACTGAAGAAGAAAGGGACACTGACTCATACCTGGGAGATGAACCCATGGCAAACCTAAGGTGCTTGAGGGAGTCTGACAGAATGAGGCATGAACAGTAACATGGCAAGGATTTTAATACACAGCTGCCAGTTTATGTCAGTCTTGTTGCATAACATAAAGGAAGATAAAGGAAGAATTGAATGTTAGGGACAGAAGACCAAGGAAGAACAGGATTAGCAGGAGAGAAGAACCAAGAAAGAATGGAGGGAAGAACAGAATGAGAGGGACCAAAGAGCAAACAATAAACAGAAAGCAGATAGGCAGAAAAAAGAGAAGATAGAGGCTGCAAAATATTCCAGGCCTTAGAAGAAAACATAGAGGGACTGTGCATAGACTAAAGAAAGAGCTATGAAGAGGTTCACAACAAAATCTTGAGAATACTGAGGTCATGAAAGAGAGACCTTTGAGGCCATACAGGTGTTAAGAGGAGAAGTAGCATGGACCTGTGATAATATTGATAAGCATGAAGGGTCCTTCCATGAACGTATATCACATAGTCAGGGTAAGTTAGATGAAGACAGGGATTACCATGAGGAGCAGGAGAACAGTATCAATGATATAAATGAGTCACGTGAACAGATACAAGAGAATATGTATAATTTGGGACAAGGAAACAAAAAGCTACCAAGGAAAGAGTAGAAATTAAAAAAGATCTCCAAGGGATAAGAAATAGACTAGCTATGGTATAATTAGAGTGAATGGAGGCCCAGTGGTCAGAGGCTGCTTCTAAGTCTCATGATGATGAAGGAGCCACACATACTACTGAGGCCAGTGTAGCACAAATCCCAGAGAATGAGCAAGGATGCAAGTCAAAGACAGACTTAAAGATGACCAAGTGCAAATGACTAGGAATATAGGAGACAGGAACCTTGAAGTTGGGTAGCCTGCCTTGATATGGCTAAACAGTGAGATGGGCAAACAAGCTGTATTATGGAATGGGAAAGCACCAGTGGTTTGTAAGTAGGAAACACTAAGCAGATGTTAAAGAAAAGTCAGGCTGAACAGAGGGTAGTAGAGACAAAAGGAAGCCAGTATAAGCAAAACCTCATGATGATGGACTTGGCCAAAACAAGTTGTGGAAGCTCATCTAGCAATGGAGGGGAGTTTGAAAGTTTGGGAGAAAGCTATATTAGGAGCAATGAGAAGGATGCAGTAGTAGGAATTCATGAGGAGCCCTTGGAAATTAGTACTCGATATAAAGGGTCAGAACCAATGGATAAAATCCCAGAGTGAACATATATGAATTTAGAGGCCAGGGAGAGTTGGAAACCAACAGCAACTCAATTTACAAAGTTAGAAGATGGTGTCAGCTGTAGAGAGATAGAATCAGTGAAGAGGCTAGAAGAAGTGGCAGGAGTGTACTTTCAGGGAGAAGTATAAACACCCTGTGCATGACTACAATCTTGGAAGAGCATTAGCCCTGCACATCAAGTACAGATGAGGTGAGCCATACCACATAGACAAAAGGGAAAACAAAAAATACAAAGAAAAGAAGCTCAGTTTGAGGGGTGAAGTAGAGAGCAAGATGCATTAGAAATGGGAAGACCTGAGAGTTATGACAATGGAAGGAAGTGCTAATAAGATGGTAAAAGTCAAGGCCCATGGGGAAAGAATATCCTTAAAGAAAAGGAATAATAAGGTTAAAATTAAAATTAGGAGAGGGAAGACTGTAGGGAAGAAAAAAGAGAAAGCATCATGCACATGTCATTAATAGAAAAAATCACATAAGAGTTCAAATACCTAGAGCCACAAAAAGATGAGTGGTGGCAAGGAAAGTGAAAAGAGATAGACAGAAAAATAATCTGAGGATAGAGGAACAGGTGTGGGTTTGGTCTGTGCAGTGTAGTAGCAAGTTACTGAAAAGGTATAAAAAGTTCTTTTTTTGGTATAAAAGCCGCTACAAGATAAAAACCTATATTGGGAGTAATTATTTTTTCCATAGGTAGGCATATATAATTATATTTAGATAGTACCATATTTAAGAGTTAACAGTGTAAGTAATATTAGTAGAGTCAGGATAATGGTAACTTTAATAATGTTAGACATAAGGTGATTGGTAGTGGTGCATTAAATACCAGGGAATCATGAGTGATGGGATGAGAGGTAGAAGTTTGTCAGAGGAGCAAGCATGGATTTGAATTGAAAATTAGAACCTGTGAGGATAGGTTATTACATAGTTGACTAAACTGTATGTAAATTCATTTGTTTGTTTTTACATGACTTCAAGGATATGAAACAGTCTGTTTTATATACAACCTGTTTTACCTACTATGCCAGCTAGTAGTATGTTCCCCAGTTCAAACTCTCACAAGTCTACATATATTAACTCAACTTGATGCTAAATAATGTATATAGGGAATATTTGCATGTATGTGTGCATATATATTTGAAGCATGTGTATTAAAATAATTTTAAAATTAAAGACATTAAACTCAGTTGTGTGGACATTGATATATGTGTGGAACTACCTACATGTATATGTAAAGGAAATTGTAATGCAGTAGATTTAAAAGCATTACACTCTTTAAGTTAATATAAATTTGATATTTTATATGTTAAAAAACTCTCCATTTACTTGCCTTTACATATAAATTTCATTTTCTAGAGAAGTCTCTCACACATATATAGTAAAATGTTTACAGATCTTAAGATCTGTTTTAAAAATTCTTAGGAAAAAACTTGGTCAGAAACTAAAAGAAATAAGATTAAAATTCTATATAAGATTTTCATAAAAATAAGAACAATGCTTGAACTGAAAATAATACTAGTTAAGCAAGAAAGAGGCCAAAAGTTTTTTATTTTATAAATTATGGGCTCCAGATGAAATTTATAAATAATCTTCAAAAATGTTGTAAACATATTTTATAGCTGATAAATTATTTGTAATCAATTCAGTTTAGTTATATATATATATATATATATTTGAAACCAGGCACTTTTCACAAACCTGGGAGCTTAATTGTAAGTATAGAGGATTTGAACGCAGATTTTCAAGCACCCCTCAACTATCCACACTATCTTATACAACTGATACACATGATCACACACATGTAGAAAAGATTAATAATCACCAATATAAGTATTTTGTGCTAAACCAGCACTCATCAGTTGGTCCAGACTATCATCTCTCGCACACATATATATAATCAATGCTCAGTTTATATTAAGATAGCAAATCTTCATACTTTAATGGAAAGGCTTCAATCCACTACAACCTCCAACTTTTTAGCCATCCATATCATTGAAAATTTGATGATGAAAACTCAAATCCCATGCTGATGCTAATATTATTGCCATGCCCATGTTGACCTGAAGTCACTCTGACCCCTCATGTATAGGACAGTATCCATTAAATACACATAAGAGGGATGGACAGGATACAAGCTTAATATATAAATATTTGAAACCAGGTACTCTTCACAAACCTGGGAGCTTAATTGTAAGTATAGAGGATTTGAACTCAGATTTTCAAGCACCCCTCAACTATCCACACTATCTTATACAACTGATACACATGACCACACACATGTAGAAAAGATTAATAATCACCAATATAAGTATTTTGTGCTAAACCAGCACTCATCAGTTGGTCCAGACTATCATCTCTCACACACATATATATAATCAATGCTCAGTTTATATTAAGATAGCAAATCTTCATACTTTAAAGCCTTTCCATTAAAGTATGAAGATTTGCTATCTTAATATAAACTGAGCATTGATTATATATATATGTGAGAGATGATATCATCTATCATCTCTCATAAATATATATATATATATATATATATTTATGAGAGATGATAGTCTGGACCAACTGATGAGTACTGGTTTAGCATTATTAATCTTTTCTACATGTGTGTGGTCATGTGTATCAGTTGTATAAGATAGTGTGGATAGTTGAGGGGTGCTTGAAAATCTGAGTTCAAATCCTTTATACTTACAATTAAGCTCCCAGGTTTGTGAAGAGTGCCTGGTTTCAAATATTTACATATTAAGCTTGTATCCTGTCCATCCCTCTTATATGTATTTAATGGATACTGTCCTATACATGAGGGGTCAGAGTGACTTCCAGTCAACATGGGCATGGCAATATTCCAGTCAACATGGGCATGGCAATAATATTAGCATCAGCATGGGATTTGAGTTTTCATCATCAGATTTTCAATGATATAGATGGCTGAATAGTTGGAGGTTGTAGTGGATTGAAGCCTTTCCATTAAAGTATGAAGATTTGCTATCTTAATATAAACTGGCATTGATTATATATATGTGTGAGAGATGATAGTCTGGACCAACTGATGAGTGCCGGCTTAGCACGGAATATGTATATTGGTGATTATTAATCTTTTTTACATATGTGTGGTCATGTGTATCAGTTGTATAAGATAGTGGATAGTTGAGGGGTGCTTGAAAATCTGAGTTCATATATATATAATAAGTGTTATATATATATATATATATATATATATATATATAATAAGTGTTGCCAGTCAAAGGCTTGATGGAAAAATGGAGCTTTGTGGCTAAAAAAGGCCAGTTGTGGCCTGCCCATGTGGGGACAAGTCTAACAGTTATGGAAAGGGTATAAAAATGAGCCAGCCCCAAAGAAGATGAATCAGATCAGCCATGGATAGTAGTGTCTGCTGCCATGGAGGGGACACAACAAGGGAGAGATTGGTAACATTTAATCTCAGAGCTCTTTGACTAAATTTATTAATAAATATCTAAAATTCTAAGTTAGCTAGTCTGTAATGTACACAAACTTTTAAATCTAAAGAAACACTTTAATAAATTAAAAGCTAAGTTAAATCTGTAAAATATAATTTAAACTTTTCAAAAAATATCTATCTATCTATCTATCTATCTATCTATCTATCTATCTATCTATCTATCTATCTATCTATCTATCTATCTATCTATCTATCTATCTATCTATCTATCTATCTATCTATCTATCTATCTATCTATCTATCTATCTATCTATCTATCTATCTATCTATCTATCTATCTATCTATCTATCTATCTATCTATCCATCAATCCATCCATCCATACATCTATCTATCTATCTATCTATCTATCTATCTATCTATCTATCTATCTATCTATCTATCTATCTATCTATCTATCTATCTATCTATCTATCTATCTATCTATCTATCTATCTATCTATCTATCTATCTATCTATCTATCTATCTATCTATCTATCTATCTATCTATCTATCTATCTATCTATCTATCTATCTATCTATCTATCTATCTATCTATCTATCTATCTATCTATCTATCTATCTATCTTAAAATAAATTTTAGAACTCTAAATGCTTATTAAATATTAACTTATTCAGTTATTATTCTATTACTTAATCTTCTGCAGTTATGCCTTCTTATTTTTTTTATACATGTTTATTTTATAATTTATGCTGTGCCCAGTTCAGAACAGAGATTGATTCTTGGAATAAAATTTGTAGGAGAGATGATTAGAGGCTCTCTCATAATTAAGTAATGTTGCTCTTTAGCACACACACACATATCTCCACTCTGTCAATCTAGATATATTCATTAAGCTATTATGTGTAGCTTATTATTATTATTGTTACTAGAATCAGGTTTGAACATTAATAAAATAATTAGTTTATAAATGCAAGAATGAGTTATAAAGCATATCAAACATAATGCTTAAGACCCAGATAAGCTTTAGCCCTCCTTTATGTTGTAATATAAACTATGCAGATTTGGCACTAAATTAGATTACTTTAAATATTCATTTAGCATGTTTCAAAAATGCTAATTTATGAACTGACATAGGGTAGTTTCATGGAATGAAATGATAGAATTTGCATACATTAAATTTAGTTAATGATTATTATATTTAATGTGGCGAGGGTGTCTTCAGGAAGCACATAAATGCATTTATGCCTTGCGGTATGTTTTTTATATGAATGGGCTTCTGGTTTTAATGACCATCCCATATACTTATTTCAGACAGCTCTTCTCTAGAATGGGAAAACAAGGGTCTAGATTGATTTATCAGCTGCACCAATGACTGAACTATGTGTTCAATTTATTCAAAGCAGGTGGTACGATCCATGAGAACTGAGTATGTGGCATTAAATTCCCTGATTATCTGCACATTCAAGATGCACATCTCTAGTAATATATAAGGCCGGAATATCTGGTCATACTACAAATCTCCAGTTCATCCCTCCATAATGTTAAGAGTAGTTCAGCATTAATCTGAATTTGTAATCTAGTTGTGTATAAAATAATCTGTATAGTGAACACCTTAATGCTCTAAATATATTGAAATATACTTATTATGGACTGCTCTTGCATATTTAACCCTAGAAAACCTGTATAAAGGGCATAGTATAAATAAGACATGACTCATCATAGCATAGTATAAATAAGACATGATTCATCATAGATGAATGATATTAAAATTGTTAATAAACTCATTTTATAATAAATAAACCAATTCTAAATGTATAACAAAGAGATCCTGTATCTACTCACTCAGCATTACTGTAAACAGATGTGGATGAAATCCATGCACTTGTTATTAATGATTTTGTTAAATGAACTTGAGTAACTAAACTATGTTAAATTATAAATTTTGTGAAGCATCTGTTTTGAATCTTCTGCAATTCCCACTATAACTCACCAATTTAGTTTATATGCCACTATATAATAAATATGCATCATCTAATTAGCCACAGATGTGAGGGTTGGTTATATATATATATATATATATATATATATATATATATATACACACACATATATATATATATATATATATATATATATATATATATATATATATATATGTGTATATGTAATATACAAATCAATATATATATCAAAATACAGTACAATTTATATAAATTATATTCTTTTAGAAGTACTTTCGACTATACACTTTGTAGTCTTTATCAACTATATAACGTTGAATAATCAAAACGAGACAACCCTTAACAATACCCATAGTTCAATTCAGATTTCCCACAATTCTGTTATCTTAACATTTGATGACTGGCGATTCATTAACATTTGACAATTTCTTGAAATCAACATAGCCTCTTTTATTTTACGTTTATTATGACAACGTTCAATTTGAATAATTTTCATATTTTTATAATCAAATTTAAATCCATATTGACAAGATTTATTATGATCAAATATAACAGATGATGAAGGTTTATTTACATCTGTTCCATATTGATTCTCTTTTTGAATTCTATTATATAAAAGCATATGTTCTTTTATTCTCTTCTCAAATGTACACTTAGATTCACCAATGTATTGTATGCCGCATCCACATATCAATCTATATATAATAGAATTTTGATTCATTTAATCAAAATTCTATTATATATAGATTGATATGTGGATGCGGCGTACAATACATTGGTGAATCTAAGTGTACATTTGAGAAGAGAATAAAAGAACATATGCTTTTATATAATAGAATTCAAAAAGAGAATCAATATGGAACAGATGTAAATAAACCTTCATCATCTGTTATATTTGATCATAATAAATCTTGTCAATATGGATTTAAATTTGATTATAAAAATATGAAAATTATTCAAATTGAACGTTGTCATAATAAACGTAAAATAAAAGAGGCTATGTTGATTTCAAGAAATCATCAAATGTTAATGAATCGCTATTCATCAAATGTTAAGATAACAGAATTGTGGGAAATCTGAATTGAACTATGGGTATTGTTAAGGGTTGTCTCGTTTTGATTATTCAACGTTATATAGTTGATAAAGACTACAAAGTGTATAGTCGAAAGTACTTCTAAAAGAATATAATTTATATAAATTGTACTGTATTTTGATATATATATATATTGATTTGTATATTACATATATTGTGAAACGAATACAGATATCAAACTTTATTTATTACACACACACACACACACATATCTATATATATGCAGCCCTTTTATTCCCTGAGTTTCCTGCTCTACCTTTTGCTACTGCTGGCATGCAAACTAAAAGAATCTGTGTGTAGCCACATATATGTCATACATATGGTAGTAAATATTGGAGCTGAGGTGCAATAATATTTGAGGTCTCAACCCCTCATCTAGATCAGCCTTGGTATAATTTGCCAAAACTCTGGATTTTGTTGCATGAATATACAAATATGATTGTTTCTGAAGTTGTATTAATGAATTATCATTTTTATAGTCAAATTATCTTATCCAAAACTTATTGCAGTAATTACTCAACAAAATCTACGTCTAATCTTGAAAATGAAACGGAACTAGTGAGTTCATTCTTATACTCGAGTTTAATTTAAAAATAAAACATTATTTTATCGAAGATGAAGTGAACTAAGTTAAAGTTTTTATATCTCTTTTTCCATTAGGAAAAAATTGCAATATGATGTAATAGAGAAAGTTAACGTTAACTATAGTTCATACTGAAATGTTAGTGCAATATTGAGAATGGAGAGAACATATATTATTTAGAATGTACACTAAGAATACTGATAGATGCTGGCTAAAACATTCAGTAATTAATATGGGGATGTTACAATGTAAAAACAATGTAAACGAATTCAACATTGAGTCAAAAGAAGATTCATTTCATAAGTTGACTTTCTCTGTCTTCTAATATTTAGATGGCCAATCCAGACTGCCTCCAAAATAGATTTCAACTTTCAATGTGAGACTTTTTTAAGTTGGCATTTATGTTTTGGACGTTTTTTCTACAATCTTGCATTTTTTGACATTTTGACAATTTATCTTTATTTGCAATATTTGAAAATTATTGTGAAATTATCAAAAAAACTTTCTTTTGTGTAGATTTATTTTCATTATCATAAACAATTCAAGATAGGTTGAAATAATCAGAAACGTCTATGGTTTTTGTTTAGTGGTGTATTCTGGAAAGTATGACTTCAGTTAATATAGGCTTATTGATGATTCAATTATAGTATATCATCATCATCAACAACCATTATCAATTCATTGCACGATGAAGGTCGCTCCAAGTTCAATCTATATTTTCATATCTTTAGCTTCTTTTCTCCACATCATCCCTGCACACTTTCTTATTTCATCCATCCATCTCACATGTGGGCTCATTCTGGTTCTTTTACAATCACTTGGAATCCAGTGTAAAATTTCAGTTATCCATCTATTATCATCTTTTCTTGAGTCTTTTAATTTTTTCAATGAGGTCAGTAACACTTGTTTGTTCTTTTACCCATACATTGCGTTTTCGATCTCTTCTTGTTACTCCAAACATGCATCTTCATACTTCTTTGAGTGGTCTGAAGCCTCTGTATTGCTCTTTTATTAAGTGTCCAAGTCTCAGATCCATAAGTAAGAACTTGCACAACACATTTATTAAATACCTTCCTTTTCAAACACATAAGCACATTTCCTTTTAGTATCAAGTTATTTCTAGCAAAAGCACTCCAACCAAGTTTAATTCTATGATTAATTTCATCCATTATATTTCCATCTCTATTAATAATCTGACCAAGGTATTTGTAACTGTTAACTATTTCTGACTCATCATAATCAATCTTTATTTTCATATTTTGAAAAAAATCTATTAAACATTACTTTAGTCCTTTTAACATTTATCTTTAGTCCTACTTTTTTACTTTCATCTGATAACTCCTGCAACATTTCCTGTAGCTCTGAAGCATTATTTGCAAAAACAACTACATCATCTGAAAAATCTAAATGACTTAAATAATCTCCATTTACTTTCACTTCTTTAGCTTCCCATTTTAATCCACAAAATACTTTTTTGCAGCACTGCTATAAAAAGTTTTGGAGATATGGAGTCTTCCTGTCTTACACCCTTTTCAATATTGATTTTCCTACTATAATTATGTAATATAATTGTTGCTGTTGAATTTTTATAAATATTCTTTAAAATATGACAATATCCTGGATCTACACCTTGATGATCCAATGCTTTAATAAGTGAAGAAATGTTTATAGAATCAAATGCCCTTTCATAATCTACAAATCCTAAGCAGAATGGCAACTCATATTTTTTGTCCTTTCTATAATTTCTCTCAATACTTGGATATGATCTACTGTACTAAATCCACTTTTAAATCCAGCTTGTTTTCTTGGTTGGTGGAAATCCAGTATTTTCTGTAGACGAGTTGTAATTATCTTAGTAAAAATTTTGTATAAAGCTGATAAAAGACTGATAGGTAAGTAATTTATAATATCTTCTTTATCACCTTTTTTAAATATTAATATTAATATTGCATTCTTCCAATCATCTGGTACATCTTTATCATTTAGACATTTGGTATATATCTTTGCTTAAAAAATTTCTATTTTTTCACCTGCTTCTTTCAATATATCAATTATAATTCCATCATTATCTGGATCCTTCCATTTCTTAATAAATTTAATTATATGCCTCACTTCCTCATTCAAAATTCTGGGCAATTCGGAAGATATAATAGGTATAGGAGGCACATGTTCTTTAGTACTATATAATTCTTGATAGAAGTCTTCTACACATTTCATGATGTCATCTCTCTCTTTAGTAATTATGCCACCTTTATTTCTTTTTGCAGATATAAATTTCCTACCAATACCAAAATGTTATTTTACACTCTTTAGACTTTTATTCTTTTCTACAGCTTTCCTTGCTAGTTAACAATTGTACTTTCTTATACCATTTGCAACCTTTTTCCACACCATTTTACAAATTCGAGATATTCAATCTTTTTTAATGCATCATTGTTGTATATAGTCATATTCCTTTTTTTTCTTCATAAATTCTCTAGTCTCAGTAGAAATTTTATTGGTCAATTGCTGCTTTTTTCTACCAGCTATCTTTATTGCAGTTTTTAAAAGTGTATCAGTTATTTTCCTATTAATGTCATTCAAATATGAATCATGTTCAAAATCTACTAATACTTGAAACCGATTTGTAAGTTCCAATTTAAAATCATTAGAATGTTTCTGAAGATTAGAAATATCAACTGTAAATATTGTTTTTCTTAATAATTTTTGTCTCTCTAGTTTTGCATTAACATGTATCTTTCATCTTATTAATTGATGATCACTTCCTGTGTTAAATTTATTACGAACATTACAGTCTTGAAGTATGTATTTTGTGTTAGTCAAAATATAATCCAATTGTGCTGTCCCTTTATTTGGATGCTTACATGTCCATTTCCTTTTAACATTTTTTTCAAAAAAAGAAATGATAATATAAAGTTGTTTTTTTTCTGCAAACTCTACAAGTCTATGTCCTCTCTCATTTCTATTACCATAACCAAAATTACCTACAGCATTTTCATCTTTTATTTGTTTACCAATTCTAGCATTAAAGTCTCCCATAACAATTTTAAATTGTTGTTTACTCTGATCAAAAACCTTTTGTACATCCATATAAAAATCTTCTATAACTTCATCACTATGAGAAATTGTTGGGGCATAAACCTGAATTATCTGCATTTGATATCTGCTATTAAGTTGTAAAACTAATCTTGCATCTCTGTCCGATACACCATCAATCTCCACAATGTTATTCTTCCATTTTTTATTTATAATGAATCCCACTCCACCTGTATTTCCAATATTTGCGCCTTTATAGTAGAGTATTTACCGTTAATTTTTTTTTGTTATAGTTGAGTATATGTCCACTTGTTAAATCAATTGTTTTGTCACCATTTCTTCTAACTTCACAAAGTCCAATAATGTCCCATTTAATATAAGACAGTTCTTCTAACTCTTGCAAACTTCCTTCACTTGAAAGTGATCTCCAGTTGTAAGTACCTAAATAAAAAGTCGTTATCAAATGGCAGCCTGAGTCCACAATCAGGGGATATTTAACACCCTCTGCCTTCGGCGACCACTGCCTTGGTTGGTCACTTTTCAGCCTCCTGGGAATAAGGGCCATGATTTCCTTTTGTCTGCCATTTATTGTATATATTGGAACAAATGTTCTTAAACTCGGAGGTAAAAAGCCAATAAACTCACCATGCTAGCTAATGTGTGTTGGTGATCAGCCCATCCATTTTAGTATACTATATGAATAATCACATAGTAATAACAGCTGCAACGATAAGAACGTATGGAGTGGACATTAGGAATTTGCCCTGATTGGTTCCTTTAAGGCATCATATATATATATATATGTTAACAAATAAAACGGGTTCTATTATTTGTAACTTGATAATGTACTCAGCATATATGTAAATATATACTTTTAAAATATTTTCAGTGAGTTTTTCCATTATCGATTTAATAGATATCAAATTTAATTACGCGCAATAACTGGAATATTAAAACACTGAAATTTTAATTAAAAGTTAAAACAGATATTATTCATTACAACTTTACATAATTATTATAAGAAAATATTGAAAGAGAAGATAAATATTTATATAGATATATGGTAATTCAGTCTTTCTTTGAAATCCTCCAAATATTTTTCAAAGTTATTTTTATTATTGCATCTTTCAACACTTTTCCCTCCAGTAATATAATAATTTGAAATTTACAAATAAATAAATTATATTAAACTTTACACTAAAATTTTATTGATAACAAAACCAAAATCAACAACAATAAGGAAATAATAATAATAGTATAATAGCTATATATTTACTTGCCTTTAAATGTTTGGGTTTGAGATTTAGATGAAAAAGTTGTGTCTGCTGTTGTCCTCAAATTATCAGAGGTAACTGAGGCCTCTGTAGTTTCTTTAGATAAAACTGGTGACATATCAGAAGGATTAGTACGAAAAGGCAACAAATCTGTAACTGATATCGTTTTAGTACTAATCGTATTTGTATTGATGAAAACTGTACATTCAGTAAATGCATCTGTAATAAAAGTATTTGAAAAAGAAGAAGATAAGCGAGTTTTTAAATATGAGAAATTGTTATATATTATTATTTTAAATAATAAAACTTTTAAAATCTATTTAAATACATATTATATATATATATATTATTGGATCATAAATTACTTTATATTTGTAAAATCTATGCAAGTGCAAACTTATCTGAGCCATGTTTGATCTTTAAAAAACTAATGTAAAAATTTACTTGATATATACAACGAATCAGATTCGAGATAAGCTATTTGTAGAATTATTAAATAATTTTAGAAATAATACTGTTTTACCTTATTTCTTGTATATATACTACTAGTAGCGTGTTATAATAAATCTAACGGTTATGGTTGAATTTCATGAATTAATTCAGTCGTAATTATGAACGCTCGATTTTTTATAGTGTTGAACCATAAAATGCCATTGTTTTTGTTAGGGTACATTATTTTACTCTCTTAACTTTCATCGTTAAATTTTCAGTATATGGCTTTTTTCAGCATGTTTCACTGCTTACTGATTGCCGGTTCACAAATATTGTACTACTTGCCCATACATTACGAAATGTACTGCTCTCTGGTTATTTAGTCTACTGCTTTAGAGAGGCAGTTGTATTTAACATGTTTCAATTTACATGCTGATCTGCCTTATAAAATCATTTTGCACATTAGCATAGCAAGATTATTTTTAAATTGCAAATTGTTTCCTATTATGCATGTTAGTTGTTTCTAACATGAAACTTTAATGTCTTTTATATTGACTAATTCTACACGCACACACTTATGTAACTTTACTGTTTTTTATACATTTGTGTCATACCAGCTAATTCAAAAATATTAAGTAAAAACTAATACGTTACTTGTTTAAACAAAACCCAAGTTGAGAAAAATAGTAGCGCTGCTGGCGTTTATAGTATAACTGCAGTATAGATCATTTTCCTAAACTCAAAATAACTTACTTATATATCTCATAGTGAGGATCGTTTTTTTTTTGTATCAAACAAAGGGGTAAGTATCTTGGCTTTAAAATACCATAGTATTAAATCAATTATTTTAAATAATTAAAGGTGTGCAAAGCAAAATTTAAAACCGAAATTACTGACAGCAGAATCCAATATGGATGCTGGTAAAAATTCTAATGCTAATGAAGATAAACAGAATATGAACTTAAGAGGTGAGAAGACAGGAATTAAAAAGATTAATAGTCCTTCAAAGTTACCTAAGTTTATAAAAATGCAAAGGAAAAATGTATTATCTCAAATAAACTTTCAGAGTAAAAAAGAAAAAAGTTTCATTGATAAATCTTTTGATAATAATCAACCTCAGCCTAAAGTCAAGATAGAACTGCAAAGGAATATGAAAACTAGGAATCAAAAAGTTATTTCAATGCAAAAACAAAATGATATTTCAATAATAAATAGTGGTTTGGAATTATCAAAAATTCAGGAAAATTTATCAACATTTGAACCAATTATAAGTGAAAATAGATCGCTAGCGTTTACAATGCAAAAAATAAAAAAAATTTGACGATATAGAAGATGCTAAACCGGAAGTGCCCGAAATTGATGAATTTAAGCTTATTTTAAACAAGAATTCTCCTAAAAACATGCTTTCAATGACAAATTTAGATGGGGAAGACTTACATAAAGCTTCCCATGTAAAGGGAATATCTCAAAATTATTTCAAGGAAGTGGCATTGCAAAAAATACACCAGTGAAAAATCAAAAATTTTTAAAAAATTCATATTGTGATGATGTCTCAAAAAATCAAAGTCAAATGATTAATAATAATAATTTACAAACTGAAATGCATTTTCCCAGTCTTAATCAAACCACCAATATTACAAAACAAGAGAAACTAAATAGGAATGCAATAGAACATAAATGTTTCTTATGCTCAAAAGCTAAAAACCAATAGTAATAATAAAAATCAAAATGATTTAAATGCACAAAGTCAAAGACAAAACAAAAGAAGAAATGTTGATGCTGATCAGATCATAGAAGAGCACATGAGTGGTTTGGAACTAATTGATGATGGGGAGATATAATAATAAATTGTTCAGCAAAAAATGTAGCAGGCATTAGCACCAAAGTGAATTTAGAACTTTATGAGAAAGTTAGCAACGAGTTGAATGACAGAATACCTCCCTTGCTATTCAATTCTTTCAGAAATTATGACAGCAATTCTACATTGATATTGACAACAACAAATGAACATTGTAATCTCTTTCAATTTTCCACTAATGAATTTTTTTACTAATTAAAAATTTAGGTGACTCAATCAAGAAAATTTTCCACAATGCCAATGGGAGGTACTTTGTCATAGAATTTATGAATATTTTGCAGAAGAAAATATTTAGAAAAAATCAAAATGTGTTGCACAATAGATTCCTGATAAAAATAGACATGTCAAGGCCCAAAGTTGCACATGGGGTTATAGAAATTTTAATGGTACTGACCTTCAAAACCTATTACAAGACTATGGTGTTATCACAGCATTTAAATATATTTCCAAAAAAAAGTTTGGGCTGGAACTCGCATCAAATACAACAACCTTCTCTTTAAAATTAGGAGAAGAAATGTCACTCAATGATCTTCCATCGGTATTAGAGGAAATAAAAGACCCCTTGTTCCTGTCCATACATGATGTTCAGCCACAATGCTTCATCTGTGGAGATAGAACACATCTTATGGGGTCATTCCCAACTAAAAAATGTCAAAGTTGTGGTATTAGGAACAGCAGATTTCACAGATGCAGAGAAAATTCCAAAAATACCAAACTAACTCAAGATTCTGCTAAAGTGAGTAAAGAAATCATGGATCAACAACAAGTAACCTCTGCAAGTCTGCAAGACAGGCTAGAAAATCATGAAGAATTAGGCTTCATTGATATGGAGGTTGAAATTGTGACAGCACCTACTATCACCTACTATTCAGTTGTTAAGTAAGAAAGCAAAATTTAACACATGTAAGGAGAGTGACAAGCAGCCTACAACTGGGTGGAACTGCTTTAGAAAATTTTTATTTGGTCACTGAGAGCAAAATTCCAATCCTATTAGCAAACAAAAGAAAATCACACAACTCTTCAAGTTCACAACTAGAGGATGACTCAACTTCAACTTCAGAAACTTGTTCTGCTGATGACTGTGATAGCAATAAAACAATGAAGCCCAGAAGTTCAAGATTAAAACCAACCAAGAGTAAGATCAAAGAAGACAAAAATAAAGGAAACAAAAGAAAATAGCAAGGCAATCATAAAGCAAACTTGTGAAGATTTAGAAGATACAGATACTAGCTCTGAAAATGTCAAGGAGCAGATGTGTAAAGGTCCAGGAAGGGTATGTATTGAACCAAATCAACAGCAGGAGACAATTGAAAGGAACATTTCTCTGGCTAATGTGTCTGGGGATGAATATAACATTATTGGATTTGGGTAAGCTATAAGATGGTCAAATTAAATATATCATGGAAGCTTCATAACTTCATCTCCCAATATAGCAACATCAATTAAATGCTCATCAAAATTGGGGGAGTAAATGTTAGAGGGCTAAACTCCATAGAAAGAGTTTATGCTTTCAAGAGATGGATAGACAACAGTGATCTGGACATAGTCTGCCTGAGTGAAACAAAACTCCACTGGAAGTCCAATGCAAGAATTGTCCAACCCTTAGCCACTCTGGGGTCCTAATATATCATCATTCCAATGCAGCCTCATCTGGTATAGCAGTAATTATTAAGAAGAACTCTAAATTAGACAGATGCAGAACTTTATATATTAGTCAAGATCTATTAATAATTGAAATTACAATCACAAATGTAGAAGTGATCTTTATATATACATACCTTTAAAAGGGCCCCAGACTGGTTGAATACACAATTAATAGGATTAATCCAGTCTTGGTCTCATCAGTATTGCCAATAATATTATTTGGAGACTTTAACATGACATATCATCAATTTCATTGGAGATATCTGCATATGATTAATAGGGTGCTGTTGTATGGTGAGGGATGTTTCCCACAAAATGCTTTTTTCATCTACACCTGGCAGAATAGAACTCTAATTGATTTACTCTATTACAGTGGTGAAATGTATCATGATTTAGAAGCTGAACTACAATTGGTAACTTATTCTGATCATTTAGTCATGTTAATTTCCGTAAATGTAGACCCTATATCACTGGCTCCCATGAACAACATGAAAACAATCAGAAAGTTAAACAAAGAAAATATATATGAATGGATATTATCTGAGGCATATATCTTCTTCCACAAGATCCAGCTTCTTTCCTTGGATCCATTGCAGTCATGGTTAGCATTTGTGGGAATCTTAGGTTCTCTGATCAACACCTTCAGCAGGAGAACCAAGGGGTCCACAAGACTGCTAAAGGACCTGAATACCATAGTGGAAAGTCAGTGAGCTAACAACTATGGAGGCCAGGGTGGAAGAGAACCTTAGCCTCAAAAACCAATACAGATACAAACAGAATGTGCTTGCAAATTATATTGCAGTAAAAAGAGCCAAGATCTATTTATCCACAAAGAACAACTGGACACAAAGCGACTAGAGATGGGCCATTAGTGCATGGAGAAGACCCACACTTTCAATGCTATCCATAGATAATAGTAACTACATAGGAAGCACTATGTTGGAGCAAATAGATGATCACTTCAGGGAAAAGTTGCAAAATTCCAGTTACGAAATTGGAAATGTTTGGCAAGGTGGCCCAGTGTTGCAAGATCATGCTATTGCTGAGTGGTAAATTCTCCATTAGCTGAGGTCTTATCCAGAACATGTACATCTGGGCCTTCACAGGATACCATGATTTGTCTTGCTACATCTGTAATTTCACAGTTAAAATAATCCATCAGGTAATTGGTGTGTTGGCCAGGAAATTTCAAATCATCCCCAACCTGTACCCTATTGCACTTGTACCTTCTCTCAAAAAGCCATTGAATCCATCTTCATTAACTAACTTAAGACCCATATCAGTAACCCCATTATTAATAAAAATCATTGAATCACTTGTTAAGGATAAGATCCAACAGCAGCTGCTCAGTAAAATTTCCTTGCACCAATTTGCCCACAAAAGATCATCTACCTTGAAGCAGTAAGGAAATTTGCCTTATTGGTGGAGTATATAAGTACCAAAAAAACATCAGAACCTATTGTGGTGCAGGTAGACTTCACAGCAGCATTTGACTCCATGGAGCCTGCAAAATTGTTCTTAATTTTGGAGTGCTATAGAGTACCCAAAGTCTACATCAGAATTATAGCAAATCTGCTGCTAAATATATCAATATTGTAACAAAACATTTTGTTACACTCTTAAATTTCACAAGATTGCAACATACGGTGGCCATTTGAAGGTGCCACCAAGCATTTCTGCCTAGACCGTATTATAAAATTTCTATAATAATGGTTAATTTATTTATGAATGGCAATCACCAAATGTAAATCTCAAAATAATTTTCTTTTAATGGACCAAAAGATTATAAAATCAATTATAAGAATTAATTATAATAAACAAAAAAAAACAAATTGACACTTCACTATTGTTGAAATATTATACCTTTATTCTATTTGTTGGTTATTCCCATCCCTCGTACTTATCAAATCAAACCCTCCCGGTCCTTTTTCTTTCTAATCAAGAATTAACATGTATCTTTCTCAAAGGAACACGTGCCATCACTTTACCAATTATACAATATTTCATCAAATATCACGCTATATAATTATGAGTAAACTCAAAGGTGACTTACTATAAGAGTGTGTTTTATTAAAAACAAATGCACTCAAACCTCCTCTTTGTAATGTTAAATCTTTTTATATTAAATTTTTACTTGTCTGTAGATCGAGTATACAGTTTTTTTTATTCCTATCTATACATTATAAGAACAATAATCACAGAAACTAAAGGTAAGTTTAATTAATAGAATGTAACCAAAAATATTAAATAATAAAAAAAAACAATATAATGTGGATTAATTTGAATTAGTAAATACATGTACTTAAAGACAACATATCCCTCCCTTTCTATTGCTGAAACTTTGAGATATTTCAAGTGAAAGCTTTTCTTTTTTTTTAAAATTCTATTACGCAAATGTCTCTTGAAATTATAACAAAAAAAGTCTATTTACCTGATCGATCAGTGTAGATACTGTGTGGGTGGAATATTTCACTTTATATTCTTCGTGGTTTGTCCATGTCTTCCAGTCCGTTCTCCTTGGCTAGCTCTCTATGTACGGCATTTACAACACAGTTCCAGGTGGTAGTAGGAAGAGGTTCCCACAAAAGAAAGTTCTGTTAGATCTAGCCGCTTAACATTTTCTCCTTGCACTTTGCAGATTTTTAATATTCAAAAGTCTGAGCTGAATTGAAACTTATAGATTAGATATTGACCTCGGCAGAAATTCAATTAATTTGAACAAAAGGAAAGTCTGTAATTTATAGTTTTTTTTCAAAGTTTCAGTTCACACCTTTAATATTCTCTTCTTTTATTTCATATTTTAAAATCCCAAAGAAACATTCCAATTGATCAGCATAATAGATAGCATAAAAATACCTTCACTGTCAAAGCCCCAATAATAGAATTAATTGCTTTCTTTTCCCTTATATCTTCAAGAATTTTTTTTAAAAACTAAACAAAAAACAAACTTTAACAAAAATGTAAGATCTTGATCTAATTTATTTTAACTTCTTAAAACTCCATTTTAAAATTAGGTGTTAATTTATATTTTTAAAATTATGTATTATGAAACGATATTTACATTTTAATAATATATATATATATATATATGCATATATATATATATATATATGAGCTGATAGAAAAACGATATTTACATTTTAATAATATATATATATATATATATGCATATATATATATATATATATGAGCTGATAGAAAAGTATGTGTTTATTTATTTCTAATAAAATAAGTTTATTACAATGTATATATTTTATTTTTACAAAATATGTGTGTATATATATATGTATGATTATGAGGTGGCAGCAAAATACCAACTCATTGCACCCTTTTTCAAAAACAAAAAAAAAAAAAACTTAAAAAAAAAACTTTAATCATGTCATGAGGTCTTTTCCCATTCTTTCTTAGGGTTATAGTTATTCTTTCCCCCAGGTTCATTACAATTTCCCCACCTAACTTTAGTATCTTCTGCTTCTTCTGGCTCACTATACTCCATACCCCCTAATATCTCTAGTGCTTCCTCGATTGACAAATGTTGGTTCTCAGCCAACTTACGCTGAATCCCCATCAGAAGATTATATCTTATAGTTCTTACAATCTGGAATTGATCCATCGGGTAAGCCTCCAACACTCTAAGTTTCACTGCCTGTCATTGAAAAAATGGGCTATAGGTTTCATTTCTATCTGCTCTATATTTTTCCCATGATGTTTTCATACTATAGCCTCTTGTTTTTCCACGCTCCAGAAATCTCTCAGAATCATTGTTTTGTATATTAGGAATGTTTGAGGGTTATAGTTCACCGCCTTCCACCATTCTTGAGCAGGGCCACTTAAATGACTTGTCACTATAATGACCTTCTCCTTTTCATTTGACTTATGGAAATAATAAAAAAATCATTTAAGCTATCCAAATAATCAAATGAGTTTTCTTCCCCATCGCCTTTAAATACTCTTATTTGGATAAATTTAGCTAAAGCTGGCCTTTCAGATTTAGCTTTTTCCTCTGCTTTATTAAGTGTCCTTTCCATTATACTTTTATTCAAATCTATTACTGTGCTTTTTTTCTTTTCAGACTCGATTCTATCTCCCCTATGGTCTGTTCTTTCCCTTCGCTTTCTATCTTTTCTTCTGTAACCTTATTAACTTCGTAACCTGCACTTACTATATCCCCTTCATCTTTTTTCTCACCATTTTTCTTTTCTTCATTCTTTTTTAATTCATTTACATCTTTTCTGAGGTCTTGAATCATTACTTTCATTTCTTTAATTTCTTCCCTATCTTTGATTACTATTTTTTTTAGCTCAGCGATAGCTTTTAGTATTTCTTCAAACTGATAATGCTTGGGGTTTTAAATGTCACCACCAGGCTTTCTATGGTACTTTCATCTTCACTCATTCTATTTTTTTTCTTTGTTTCAAACTCAAAACTTTCCCCCACTGGAACACTAACTCCTCACTCTAACCACCTGAACCTGCCTTACCCCACTTTTACCCTAATCTGGAGCCATTTACTTAGTTAACGAGCCCTACACATTGAGACACCATTTTCTTAACTTTTACCCGCTCCTACCCTCTGTAACAAAACATTTTGTTACACTCTTGCCTTACCCCACTTTTACCCTAATCTCGAGCCGTTTACTTAGTTAACGAGCCCTACACATTGAGACACCATTTTCTTAACTTTTGCCTCCTCCTACCCTCTGTAACAAAACATTTTGTTACACTCTTAAATTTCACAAAATTGCAACATACAGTGGCCATTCAAGGGTGCCATGAAGAATTTCTGCCTAGACTGTATTATAAAATTGCTATAATAATGGTTAATTTATTTACGAACAGCAATCACCAAATGTAAATCTCAAAATAATTTTCTTTTATTGGTCCAAAAGATTATAAAATGAATTATAAGAATTAATTATAATAAACAAAAAAAAAACAAATAGACACTTCACTATTGTTGAAATATTTATTATACCTTTATTTTATTTGTTGGTTATTCCCTTCCCTTGTATTTGTCAAATCAAATCCTCCAGATCCTATTTCTTTTTAATCAAGAATTAATATGTATCATTCTCAAAGGAACATGTGCCTTCACTTTACTAATTGTACAATATGTCATTAAATATCATGGTATATAACTATGAGTGAAATCAAGGGCGACTTACTATAAAAGTGTGTTTGTTAAAAACAAATGCACTCAAACCTCCTCTTTCTAATATTATATCTTTTTATTTTAAATTTTTACTTGTCTTTAGATCGAGTATACAGTTTTTTTTATTCCTATCTATACATTATAAGAAAAATAATCATAGAAACTAAAGGTAAGTTTAATTAATAGAACGTAACCAAAAAAAATTAAATAATAAAAAAAAACAATATAATGGGGCTTCATTTGAATTAGTAAATACATCTACTTAAAGACTACATATTCCTCTCTTTCTATTGCTGAAACTTTGGATATTTGAAGTGAAGGCTTTTTTTTCTTTTTTAAATTCTATTACGCAAATGTCTCTTGAAATTATAACAAAAAAAGTCTATTTACCCTTATTGATCAGTGTAGATTCTGTGTGGGTGAAATATTTCACTTTATATTCTTCATCGTTTGTCTGTGTATTCTTCCAGTCTGTTCTCCTCAGCTAGCTCTCTATATCCGGCATTTACAAGGCAGTTCCAGGTGGTAATAAAAAGAGGTTCCCAGAAGGGAAAGTTCTGTTAGATCTAGCTGCTCAACATTTTCTCTTAGTGCTTTGCATATTTTGAATATTCAAAAGTCTGAGTCTAATTGAAACTTATAGATTAGATATTGACTTCGGCAGAAATCCAATTAATTTGAACAAAAGAAAAGTCTGTAATTTATAATTTTTATTTCAAAGATTCAGTTCACAGCTTTAATATTCTCTTCTTTTATTTCATATTTTAAAATCCCAAAGAAACATTCTAATTGATCAGTGTAATAGATAGCATAAAAATACCTTCACTGCCAAAGGCCCAACAATAGAATTAATTGCTTTCTTTTTCCTTCTATCTTTAATAATTTTTTTAAAAAACTAAACAAAAGACAAACTTTTATCAAAAATGTAAGATCTTGATCTAATTTATTTTAACTTCTTAAAACTCCATTTTAAAATTAAGTGTTAATTTATATTTTTAAAATTATGTATTATAAAACAATATTTATATTTTAACAATATATATATATATATGCGTATATATATATATGAGCTGATAGAAAAGTACGTGTTTATTTATTTCTAATAAAATAAGTTTATTACAATGTATATATTTTATATATATATATATATGATTATGAAGTGGAAGAAAAATACCATCTCATTGCACCCTTTTCCAAAAACAAAAAAGAAAACTTAAAGAAAAAACTTTAATCATGTCATGAGGTCTTTTCCCATGCTTTCTTAGGGTTATAGTTATTCTTTCCCCCAGATTCATTACAATTTCCCCACCTAACATTAGTATCTTCCCCTTCTTCTGGCTCACTATACTCCATATCGCCTAATATCTCTAGTGCTTCCTCGATTGACAAACATTGATTCTCAGCCAACTTACACTGGACCCCCATCGGAAGATTATATCTTACAGTTTTTACAATCTGGAATTGATCCATCGGGTAAGCCTCCAACACTCTAAGTTTCGCTGCCTGTCATTAAAAAAACTGGCTATAGGTTTCATTTCTATCCGCTCTAGATTTTTCCCATGATGTTTTCATACTATAGCCTTTGGTTTTTCCACACTCCAGAAACCTCTCAGAATCATTGTTTTGTATATTTGGAATATTTGAGGGTTATAGTTTACCGCCTTCCACCATTCTTGAGCAGGGCCACTTAAATGGCCTGTCACTATAATGACCTTCTCCTTTTCATTTGACTTATGGAAATAAAAAAAATCATTTAAGCTATCCAAATAATCAAATGAGTTTTCTTCCCTATCGCCTGTAAATACCCTTATTTGGATAAATTTAGCTAAAGCTGGCCTTTCAGATTTAGCTTTTTCCTCTGCTTCATTAAGTGTCTTTTCCATTATACTTTTATTCAAATCTATTACTGTGTTTTTTTCTTTTCGGACTCGATTCAATCTCCCCTATGGTCTGTTCTTTCCCTTCGCTTTCTATCTTTTCTTCCGTAACCTTATTAACTTCGTAACCTGCACTTACTATATCTCCTTCATCTTTTTTCTCACCTTTTCTCTTTTCTTCATTTTTTTCTAATTCATTTACATCTTTTCTGAAGTCTTGAATCATTACTTTCATTTCTTTAATTTCTTCCCTATCTTTGATTACTTATTCTTTTAGTTCAACGATAGCTTTTAGCATTTCTTCAAACTGATAATGCTCGGGGTTTTAAATGTCACCACCAGGCTTTCTATGGTACTTTCATCTTCACTCATTTTATTTTATGTTTCTCTTTGTTTCAAACTCAAAACTCTCCCTTACTGGAACACTAACTCCTCGCTCTAACCACCTGAACCTGCCTTACCCCACTTTTACCCTAATCTCAAGCCGTTTATTTAGTTAACAAGCGCTACATGTTGAGACACCATTTTCTTAACTTTTATCCACTTCTACCATCTGTAACAAAACATTTTGTTACACTCATAAATTTCACGAGATTGCAACATACGGTGGCCATTCGAGGGTGCCACGAAGCATTTCTGCCTAGACTGTATTATAAAATTTCTATAATAACGTTTAATTTATTTACGAACAGCAATCACCAAATGTAAATCTCAAAATAGTTTTTTTTAATGAACCAAAAGATTATAAATTGAATTATAAGAATTAATTATAATAAACAAATCGACACTTCACTATTGTTGAAATATTTTATTATACCTTTATTCTATTTGTTGGTTATTCCCTTCCCTCGTATTTGTCAAATTAAATCCTCCAGTTCCTTTTTCTTTTTAATCAAGAATTAACATGTATTGTTCTCGAAGGAACATGTGCCATCACTTGACCAATTATACAATGTTTCATTAAATATCACGGTATATAACTATGAGTGAAATCAAGGGCGACTTACTATAAAAGTGTGTTTGTTAAAAACAAACGCACTCACACCTCCTCTTTCTAATATTATATCTTTTTATTTTAAATTTTTACTTGTCTTTAGATCGAGTATACAGTTTTTCTTATTCCTATCTATACATTATAAGAAAAATAATCATAGAAACTAAAGGTAAGTTTAATTAATAGAACGTAACCAAAAATAATTAAATAAAAAAAACAATATAATGTGGCTTAATTTGAATTAGTAAATACATCTATTTAAAGACTACATATCCCTCTCTTTCTATTGCTGAAACTTTGAGATATTTGAAGTGAAGGCTTTTCTTTCTTTTTTAAATTCTATTATGCAAATGTCTCTTGAAATTATAACAAAAAAAAGTCTATTTACCCTGATCGATCAGTGTAGATCCTGTGTGGGTGAAATATTTCACTTTATATTCTTCATGGTTTGTCCGTGTCTTCTTCCAGTCCATTCTCCTCAGCTAGCTCTCTATGTCCGGCATTTACAAGGCAGTTGCAGGTGGTAATAGGAAGAGGTTCCCAGAAGAGAAAGTTTTATTAGATCTAGCTGCTCAACATTTTCTCCTTGCATTTTGCAGATTTTTAATATTCAAAAGTCTGAGTCGAATTGAAACTTATAGATTAGATATTGACCTCAGCAGAAATCCAATTAATTTGAACAAAAGGAAAGTCCGTAATTTATAGTTTTTATTTCAAAGTTTCAGTTCACACCTTTAATATTCTCTTCTTTTATTTCATATTTTAAAATCCCAAAGAAACATTCCATTACCTTCACTGCCAAAGCCCCAACAATAGAATTAATTGCTTTATTTTCCCTTCTATCTTTAAGAATTTTTTTTAAAAACTAAACAAAAGACAAACTTTTATCAAAAATGTAAGATCTTGATCTAATTTATTTTAACTTCTTAAAACTCCATTTTAAAATTAAGTGTTAATTTATATTTTAAAAATTATGTATTATAAAACGATATTTATATTTTAACAATATATATGTGTGTATATATTTATGAGCTGATAGAAAAGTACGTGCTTATTTATTTCTAATAAAATAAGTTTATTACAATGCATATATTTTATTTTTACAAAATATGTGAGTATATATATGTATGATTATGAGCTGGCAGAAAAATACCAGCTCAATATATATATATATATATATATATATATATATATATATATATATATATATATATATATATATCACTGGATGGCTCTTTTGACCCAGGGTTTAAACCACATCTATCAATACCCCAGTGGTCACCTCTTATGTTGATTACATTACAGTCTTCCTCCTTTCACATAAATACTTTCCCAAACTATATAAACTGCTGGATAAATACTCTGAAAGATATGGGCTAAGAATAATCTCTGAGAAATCTGCTACCTGGAAGATCCATCAGGTGACAGCAATTTCTTAAAAATTCTCAAGAAAACCTCAAAACTTTCTTGAATTTCACATGGTGCTGTCCAGGTTAGCTATGAGAAGAGCACTGCAAAACAGCATTCTAGACAAAAAACAAAAAGATTGCAAGTGCTCTCTCGGGGATCTACTTATCACTCCTGGGTAAGGTAGCACTGATTAACATTGTTGGTGCTTCCATGAATTAATTACTTCATGCCACTTCTCAAACAAACAAGATCCTTTCAGAATGTAGTAAACTCAATCTGCACTGGCATCTTGTGGAATTGAAAAAGAGTAACCATCAGTTTAGCCAAGATGCAGAGACCAAAAAACCTGATTGGGCTTGGGTTGCATGATCTCAACACCATTCAGAATTCCCTATCAATACTTAAGGCAATGAATGCAAGATTTCCAGTGGACTCATTACAGGATGATATTGAACCTACAGAAATGCTGCTACCCATACAAAGTAAATGGGCCATGGAGCTGCTAGCATATGCTGACAAATTTTTCAAAGTTACAGCATCAGTTATTGACAACACTAACACTTACTGGCAAGTTTACAAATACATTCACATAAACATTACTGAAATAACTACTGAGCTTGATTTATCTACCAAATTACTAATCAGAAAACTAAAATTTTGCTACTTGTAAGCCAAACATATTGACTTCATCATAAAATTTAATTTGAAAGCCTTGCCAATGAATCATTTTTGGTAAATCATAGAAATTTCTCAAAAATAGAACTACTATGTAGCTTATGTAAAGTGGCGTATGAAACTATTGAACATATTTTCACTGCTTGCCCATTTTTGAGTCCTGCTAGAAAAAATATCATAATCAGAGTACTGCAAGCTAATATGAAGATTCTAAGAATAAGAGATGCTATAAAGAGTGATGTCTTTGCTGCAATTAGAATGGGAATGTTCCTGCTTCATGCCATGTCATTAACAAGGAATTACTTTGTTTTTAAATGAGAAAATAAAGAACCATGGGAGGTGTGCAAAAAATTTATTTGAAAGTCTATGTTTAAGGATCACTTAATAATGCTGGAAAAGCTCTTCTGGGAAATTTGGGGGCAACTTAGGCCCCTGGATGAAGAGCCTATTCTCAGGCATGCTAATTAAAAATTAATTCAAGATTAAAAAATGATTCAGTTAGATGGAAAATAATAAAGGATCACTGCCAATCAAAATAGGGACTGCACAATGATCACTGGTTAAGTCACTAAATGCAAGAGCCAGTTCTGATATAAAATTAATACACAATAATTATAGACTAAATTTGAATGATGAGATTGTTGATCTGAACATGAAATTAATTTGTCATAATAATAAATAATGTATCAAACGGGGTATATTTTCTAATTTGGAAAATTATTTACTAATGATTGTCATAATATATGTAACAAATCCAAACAAATGTATACCAACAATATTTATATTGTAATTGTATGTGTATCTTCCTTAATAAAAACAAAAGTTTGGAAAAATAATTTCAACAATGATCATATGGAGATTTTTAAAATCTTATTAATGATCTTAAGTATATTTAAGATAATGCTTAAGATAATTTATGATACATATTTATGGCATTGCAGCATATAATATATATATATATATATATATATATATATATATATATATATATATATATATATATATATATATATATATATATATATATATAGTTTTTGAAGTTGTATTAATGTGATTTTTTTACAGTCAAATCATCGTATCCAAAACTTATTGCAATAATTATTCATCAAAATCTTGGTCTAATCTTGAAAATGAAATTGAACTAGTGAGTTTATTTTTATACTGGCATTTAATTTCAAAATAAAATATTACTTTATCGATGACGACTTAAAGTAAGTTAAAATTTTTATATCTCTATTTCATTGGAAAAAAATTGCAAAATGATATAATACAGAAAGTTAATATTTACTATAGTTCATACTGAAATGTTAGTGCAATACTAAAAATGGAGAGAACATATATTATTTAGAACTTACACTAAGAATACTGATAGATGCAGGCTCAAACGTGTAGCAATTAATATTGGGTTGTTTCTATTTGAAAAAAAAAAAGCAAATTCAACATTGAGCCAAAAAAGATTAATTCCATAAATAGACATTCTCTGTCATCTAATATTTAGATGCTCAATCCAGACTGCGACCAAAAAAAGATTTTAACTTTCAATGTGAAACTTTTTTTTAGTTTTCATTTGTGTTTTGGTCTTTTTTTTCCAAAGATCTTGCATTTTTTGACATTTTAAAAATTATATTTATTCACAATATTTGGAAATTATTGCGAAATTAGCAAAGAACTTTTTTTCATGTGGATATATTTTCATTATCATGAACAATTCAAAATAGCTTGAAATAATCAGAAAGGTCTACAGTTTTTGTTTAGTGGCATATTCTGGCAAGTGTGACTTAAATTAATATAGCCTTATTAATGTTATCAATTACAGTATATATATATATATATGATAAACAAAACAAGTTATAAATTTCATAACTTGTTATAACTTGCATTTTATGTTCACTAGATGGAGCTATACCAATAGCCCACTATCAAACTTTGTTTACATAAACACTGAGAGAGATAGAATTCAATATCTCTTTCAAATTGGCTCCAAACTTTAAACCATGTTTTTGAGTTAGTTGGCTCACATCAGTAAAGGGTAGGAAGATCTAGTTTCTGGTCTTCCTACCCGTTACTGACAGGAGTCAACTAGCTTGAAACCATGGCTTAAAGGTTGGAGACAATTTGAAAGAGATATTTAATTCTATCTCTCTCAGTGTTTATGAAAACAAAGCTTGATAATGGGCTAATAGTAAAGCTCCATCTAATGAACATATATATATATATAATTTTTTAATTAGCATAAATATATGTTAACAAATAACAAAATAGGTTTTATTATTTATAACTTGACAATGTAATCAGCATATATATATATATATATATTCTTAAAACATTTTCAATGAGTTTTTCCATAATCGATTTAATAGATATCTAATTTAATTACCTGTAATAACTGAAATATTAAGACACTGAAAATTTAATTAAAAATTAAAACAGATATTAATCATCTCATTACATAATTATGATGAGAACATATATATATATATATAGTAATGTTTTTCAAGTTTTATATATATATATAGTAATGTTTTTCAAGTTTTAGTAGATTCTCATAGGCCTTCTTTTAATCACTATAGAGTGAAAGTTAATCAAATTATGGATAATAAAATGTATTGTTTGTATTTCTAAAAACATAGCTATGTTTCCTGATTAACTGGCCTACTAATTATTACGACAGGAATTGCCGATAAAATTAGTTTTAATTTGTAAAATACAGTAGCTAACAGATTTCTCTGGGCATAATTGCTGAGAGATTCTTGACTTCGTTTAAGGAGAACATAAGTACATCGCATCACATCACATCACTTTTCGTATCCAATAATTTTGATGTAACTAAAAGATCGAAGTTATGATTCCCCATAACTTTATTTATTCTTTAGAGAATATTATTTCCGGAACTTAGTCAACAAATATTGGCAAAGGTAAATCTTATACTCAGATCTTAATAAACTAACATTAATAAATTTAATAACTAACATTAATAATGGACAATGAAAAGTTGATGTTAGAAATAAATATTTTATTTTAACAAATTAAAATATTTTAAGATAAATTACTTAAAAGTTGGAAAGAATGCAAAGACAGGAATCACTTAATTAAAAAAAGCAGTTAAATAACTACAGTTCACTTTCCAATTTGTTGTAGAATGTTCCTTAAAATGAAAGTCTGTTGAATAAGAAAATTAATGTCTCTATCAGGTTTATTTTATAAGGTTAATTTTAGTCTCAATCAGAAATAATTAATCATAGCTTACCAGTAAGTTAGCAAGTTTACAAAGATTGTTGATTACTATGCATAGTTTTTCATGAGGTAGAATGAGCTCGTGCCCATTGGTTTTAACTCGTTCTTGATCCTGATTCTAAAGGCTAGTCACAAAGCATTTCTGGGGTCGACATCTTCATGATGAGCTTTGGGTCACTCCAGCATGACAAATTATTTCATTGTAGAGTGTTCCTGGATCTTTCATGATCCAGGACCAGCCAAAAAAACAGACAAGACCCTGATCACAATGGTGTTCTTCCTTTTATACTAGAGGTTCAGTTTTCAGACTTCTGCACATATTTTCTTTTGTTCTTTTATCAACATATAAGATAATAATCTTGTACATTCCTTTTTAAATTTTAATTATAAAGTCTTTTTTAAAACATAATTCCGCTATCTTTAATCGGACTTAGAAAGATTTTTAATTGAAATCTGCATGTGGAATTCTTTTTTTTTTTTAGTTTATCTGGATTAATAATCTGCATGTCTTTTATTCTTTCCAATTTTAACTTTTATTTTTAATCTCATAAAAAAAAAATGAATGAAAAATGTAACTTTCATTGTACGTTTTCAAAAAAAATTATACCAACTAAAAAAAAATTAATTGCATCTTTTAATAAAATTGCTAAATTTACTTCTTATTTTAGCTTTTATCAAATGCCAATTTATTTGTACCATATATAAATAAATGGTACAATATATATATATAGTAATTCAATCTTCCTTTGTAATCCGATAAGTATTTTTCAAAGTTATTTTTATTATTGCATTTTTCAACAATAAATTTTACACTAAAATTTTATTGATATCAAACTACAATGAATAACAATAAGGAAATAATAATAACAGAATAATAGCAATATATTTACTTGCCACTAAAAGATTCAGTTCGAGATTTAGAAGAAAAAGTTGTGTCTGCTGTTGTCTCCAAATTATCAGTGATAGCAGAGGCCTCTGAAGTTTCTTTAAATAAAACTGGTGCTATATCAGCAGAAGGATTAGCACGAAAATGCCGTGAATCTGTAACTGATATGGTTTTAGTACTAACTGGATTTGTATTGATGAAAACTGTACATTCAGTAAATGGATCTGTAATAAAAATATTTGAAAAAAAGTGATGTTAGTTTTTAATGTGAGATACTATTATACATAATTATTTTAAATAATAAACGTTTTATAATCTATTTAAATACATATTATGGAATTATATATATATTAGATCATAAATCATGTTATATTTGTAAAATCTATGCAAGTGCAAACTTACCTGAGCCATGTTTGATCGTTAAATATTAATGTAAAAATTTACATGATATATACAAGGAACCAGATTCAAAATAATTCATCTGTACACTTATTAAATAATTTCAGTAATAACACTGTTTTTGCCTCAATAACAGGTTTATTTCTTGAATATATACTATTAGTAGCTTGTTATTATATAAATTTAATGGTTATGGTTGAATTTCTTGAATTAATTCAGTCCTAAATATGAACGTTCGATTTCTTATTATGTTGAACCAAAAAATGACGTTTTTATTGTAGTACATTATTTTACTTTGTTAATTTTCATCGTTACATTTTCACTATAAGGCCTTTCTCAGCATGTTTCACTGCTCATTGATAGCTGATTCACAAATACTCTACTACACGCCCTTACATTACGAAATGTACTGCTCTGTGGTTATTTAGTAGACTGCTTTAGATAGGCAGTTTTATTTCATATGCTTCAATTTACATGAAATGCTGCATTATAAAATATTTTTGCACATTAGCATAGCAAGGTTATTTTTAAATTGCAGAATTCTATCTATTATGCGTGTTTTAATTGTTTCTAGCATGAAACTTTAATGTCTTTTATATTGAGTGATTTTACATGCACACACGAAACTTTATTGTTTTTTATATATTTGTGTCATACTGGCTAATTGAAATACAATATTAATTAGAAAGTATTACATTACTTGTTTAAACAAAACCCAAGTTGGGAAAAATAACTTCAATAATGTTGATATGGAGATTTTCAATTTTTTTTTAATGATCATAAGTATATTTAAGATAGTGCTTAGGATGATTTACGGTAAATATTTAGTGGCATTGCAGCATATATATATATATGTAATACTAGCTGGGTTCAAACCCTGTTACAAGAAAATTAAGTAACGCGTACCCATTACCCTTAATATGTATAATCATTTAAGCTATCGTCAAGAGGTTAAATATGTCTGAGGAATTAGATATATATATATATATACGTGAATCAATACTAAACTAGGAAAGGAGTAATTGCATAATTATTTATTTCAAAATATTTTTTTTCTAAATGTTTATTATAAATTTAAAAAATACAGTTATACGCAAATATTTTTTTTTATATATTGTTATTGATTGTTTCAAATTCAGATTTTTGTTTCGATCATATCTTAAGTTAATGAGGGTAACTAAAAAAAGTACTGTATATGCTTCTAGAAATTCTTGGTTATATAACAATGATTAATTACTTTAAAAATTCTGAGAAAGTCAATGCATGTATGGTGAACTAAAAATACCAAGAATGATGGAACCAAAAGACAACGGAAATGGTAAAGAAGGAAAATATTTTTTTTTAAAAAAAGAAAGGCATTCAAAAGAGAAATAGATCGAAGTGCTGATAAATTTTTTTTTGGACAGTGGACAAAGGAAGTTAAAGTTAGATTGAAATAGCTGAGCAGAAGAGAACGTGAACATTTTGTAAATTGTGATTTTTGCTTTTATACATTTAATTTTTGGCTTTGATCTATTAATTGAGATGGTTATGCTGGAGTTGCTGTAGAAGACATTAAAGTTTTTTTTATTTAACTCTTTTGCCAAAGAAATGTATCCTTGATCAAGTTATAAAATGCCAACGTTTATAATGTCGGGGTAATAGCAGATACGTGAAGGGCGTCACCATCCGCCGCCGATACGAAGCTGATTCTACCCACTGCCTGCCCGCAGAAGAACCCAGGAACCTCTCCAATAATCTATACTTCATAATACAGAACAAAATAGAAGGGATCAAATCGAAAAGTATGAACAAATTTACCTTGGAAGATTAAGTCGTTAATAATTTAAATCGCGTCTCGTTCATAATGCAAATAAACCTTAATGCCGGACTTCATCAATAAAAAAATATCACACTTTAATGAAGTAAACCTTGATTACTTCAGGACCATAAAATTGAACTAGCTACACTGTGTGACTGAACATTTTATTATCCAAAACCCGGGGTTTGTCAGGTAATATATTTTTACCTTAATATAACTTGGAATTGCTTCCCGTTGCCCTCAGAATAATTCTACTTGATTAAGGCTATTAAGATTTTTTTTGTGTTTTGTTTTATTTATAGTTATGGCTTTATAAATTATACTTTAATCTGGGAATGATATATAATTTTGATTTTTTTTTTTTGATATGTTAAATAATTAATAATAAAAATCCTATATTTGCCTTATAACTGAAGTTGAATGTTGATTTATCATCTATACTCGCCTATTACTTTACCTGGCAAGATAAATTGAAAAATTATTTAAATACATCCAATATGATTAGGTAAATATATATTAAATATATATATTAGATTCAAATCGAACGTTCAAGAAATAGATTAGAGTGATTAACTCGGGGAATAAAGATTTAAAGAGAGCGTTCGAATCCACATTTCGTAACATACCTCCGTTCATCCGATAGGTTTTCTTCCCAACCCTGAGAATGCACTAGCTTGGGTCGGGCACCTCATTAGATAGGGAAAGTATATTTCTCACCATACAAGTGAGTCTGGCGCTTGAGGTCAGTTATCAACTGATGCTCATAAATATATTTTTTCCATATAATTTTTTTTTATAGATCTTACTCAAGGGACAATGGCCACCGAAAAACTTTTAACGTATTTTCATAAATAAGATATATGCAAGATCTAGAAATTGCATGTATAAAATATATATAAAAAAATAGTATAATTACTTCGTATTTGATAGGGTTAAATACTGTCTACAGGTATTATGGCGACTAGACAGCCATAGTATTTTCATCTATTATACTGTGTGGTCCACTTGTCCATTTAAAAGATTTTTTTTTGCCAAGCATTTTTAGAAAAGAGAGAAGATATTATTAAACTAGCTGATAATGGTGGAACAATAATAATTATGAATAGACATGATTACATAAATAATGTGTTGCTTCATTAAAGTAATAGGAATTTTTATGAACCTATAACACAGGTTATTATTAATAAATTATTTAAAGATATGCTTTCCATCCTGAAGTATATGAGAGTATGGGTCTACTTGATAGGGATACATATAATTTTTTATTACCAAACTCAACTAAATCCAGTAAGTTTTACATTCTACTCAAGATTCATAAACTTGGTTGTCTGGATCGACCTATTGTAGCAAGCATTGGTTGTCCTACTGAGAAAATGTCAGCATATTCAGATAGTCTTATACATAATATTCCTCCATAATTTGAGTCTTATATTAGGGATACGACCCATTCATAGTTTTAAATTGTGTATCCCCATCTATGTCAATTGTAAAAGTATGAACTTGGTATATTTAATAGAATGTAGTAGATGCTTGAGTCGTTACATATGTGACTCAGCAAACAGTCTACATATTAGAATGACCAACCATAGGTTTGATGTTTTACGTAAAAAATGAAGAGAGACAAGTTTCTAAACATTTTAATTTACCTGAGCACTCGATTGATGACTTAAAAGTGGTTATATTGGAAGATAATTTTTCTTCCATGAGATAAAAAAACAGGAGATTTTTTTTTTTAATTTTTTTAAATTTAACACATTACATCCAAGCGGGGTATGAATATGAATATAGGTACTATCACATCCTTGAATTACCCAGTTTCCTAGGGATTTGTTTTTTTGTTTCCTAGATAATTATTTTATAGGTGGACTAGCATGAATTCGAATGTTTATATATATATAGTAGAATATATTTATACAGTTTTTTGGGTTGTACATATATAATAGTATATTTTTATTGTTTTTTGTTATATATATAATAATAATAATAATAATAATAATAATAATAATAATAATAATAATAATAATAATAATAATAATAATAATAATAATAATAATAATAATAATAATAATAATAATAATAATAATAATAATAATAATAATAATAATAATAATAATAATAATAATAATAATAATAATAATAATAATAATAATAATAATAATAATATGATGTATTGTTTTAGTTTTTTAAAATAAATTCTTTGTGAAAGAATTTTTTTTTTCGTATTTTTTATATAAAATTTTTTTATACAAAGATTTCTAAATGTATATATATATGTTAAAGATTTTTAGCCTATAGGAATTAGTTTTGTTAGCTGATATGTAACTGTCTGTAATATTTTACCGTTTAAATTCTGGAAATAGCCATTTTGATGTACTTTCTGATGAAAACCAATCTGCTGGTTGAAATATATATATATATATAGTTTTGGAAGTTGTATTAATAAATTGTGATTTTTTTATAGGTGAATTATCGTATACTAAATTTATTGCAGTAATTACTCAAGAAAATTTAGGTCTAATATTGAAAATGAAATTGAGCTAGTGAGTTCATTCTTATACTTTCATTTAATATAAAAATAAAACCTTACTTTATCGACAATGAGGTAAGCTAAGTTAAAATTTTTGTATGTCTATTTCCATTGAGAAAAAGTTGCAAAATGATGTAATAGAGAAAGTTAACGTTAACTATATTTTATACTGAAATGTTAGTGCAATACTAAGAATGGAGAGAACATATATTATTTAGAACTTACACTAAGAATACTGATAGATGCCGACCCAAACGAGTGGCAATTAATGTGGGATGTTCTTATTTAAAAAAAATTGTAAATGAATTCAACATTGATCCAAAAGAACATTCATTCCATAAATAGACATTCTTTGTCATCTAATATTTAGATGCCCAAAACTAGACTGAATCCAAAATATATGTTAACTTTCAATGTGAGACTTTTTTATGTTGGGATTAGTGTTTTGGTCATTTTTTCCTGAAAATCTTGCAGTTTTTGACATTTTGAAAATTATCTTCATTCACAATGTTTGGGAAATATTGCGGGATTTTTTTCAAGATTTCTTTCGTGTGGATATATTTTCATTATCATGAACAATTCAAGATAGCTTGAAATAATCAAAAACGTCTACAGTTTTTGTTTAGTGGCATACTTTAGCAAGTATGATTTCAATTAATATAGACTTATTGATGTGTGATTACAATATATATGTTACTTTAAGTTAGTATGAATATATGTTAACAAATAATAAAACGGGTTCTATTATTTATAACTCGATAATGTAAACAGCATATATGTAAATATATATTCATAAAACATTTTCGATGAATTTTTCCATAATCGATTTAATAGATATCAAATTTAATTACCCGTAATAACTGAAATATTAAGATATTCAAAATGTAATTAAAAATTAAAACAGGTATGAATCATTATAGCTTTACATAATTATGTGGAGAAAATATTGAAAGAGAATATATATATATATATTAGCCTAAAAACGATTTACGTTTTTAGGAGAAGTATATTAAATCGTTTTACATATATATATATATATTGTAATGGAAACAGGACGATCGAAAGCTTAACTTCCCTTTTATTTATATATAATGGGGAATTTTAAAATTCAAGATCATCCACCTTCCGCTACCGCAAGCAGAGAGAACATATAGACATAAACAAGTCTGTATCAGTACTTGACCGAACCTTACGGGTATAGCCCCAGGTTATTTTTCCCGGTCAACTGTCTCTCGACTGCTGTAAGATTTACAGAGTTACAGCACTTGGATATTTATAAATTTTAATGGGATCAAAATACTGCCACACC
Source organism: Epiperipatus broadwayi (assembly GCA_028023455.1). Classification (NCBI taxonomy): domain Eukaryota; kingdom Metazoa; phylum Onychophora; class Udeonychophora; order Euonychophora; family Peripatidae; genus Epiperipatus; species Epiperipatus broadwayi. Next base: position 31,884 of record JAQFVV010006569.1, on the reverse strand, counting down.
AGCTTCACGTGTTAATTCAGTACTCAAAATGAGTAATAATTGTTTTCCCAAACCCTACGTGTTTGGAGTGGCGAAGAATGGGACGAAACAGATTTAAATCAAAAAGCAATATTTAATAGAATAAATTAAACAATAACAAAAAATACTTTAGATCATTTACACACAATAAAAACAGATTATATGCTATAATGCTACGAGTAAAACAAAATAAAAAGATCCTATAAATGATTGTACATTTATAATCGTCATTCTGTGTATATATAAAAAAGTTAAAGAATGTCTGTATCATTTAAAGTAAGAATTTGACCATTGTCTAAATTAAAGGTATGTGCACATGGAAATATAAAATGTAGTATACATATTTACCTAGGTTATCAAGTCTCTGAATTAACTTGAAGTCTTGCTGACCGCCACGTGGAATTTCTCCACTTCTTTAGCAGGGAACAGTCACTCTTAGGTTAGATTTTGGTTGTGGGAACTCCTCCACATTTTAAGACATCAAGAACCAGGCAAAACGAAACCTCTGGCAGGCGCTACGTCAGCAGTTGTTACATCTAGATGGGAACCATTAGAGCACAGTGAGTCTGGATCACCAGCGATCACGACAGCCCTTAGCCAGCCATTCTGGATGAGTCACTGATGTTAGGAATCATATCTTGTTCATTTAATTATCCGTTATTTTGCTGGAGTCCTTCCCCTACGTTTCTGGGTTCTCTCTTGTTTGTTTTCTTTCTTAAACTTTTTTTTTAAAAACTCTTAAGTTTGCATTTTCTTTCAACTATGGCTGCTTATTATCGGAGCAGTCTTTCCATCAACCTCTTGACAATAAGTTTTTAACTCTACTACTTATACTGAAATTTTTTAATTAAAAAAAATCCACAGTCCTTTATTTGTTCGATCCTTTGTTTTTAGCTTTTATTCACACCTTTCCTTTTCTGAATGCACCTTCGGCCATTTCTATAGATTTACTTTTACATAATTTCGTAGCACTATTGCATTTATTTTTTATTTATTTTTTTAAAAATTAAAACAGATTTTTAATAAAATGTTTTTTTCATTTTGACAAGCATTGACTGTTGCTGTCTTCATTCCACTTCATACACACTCCATACACGCATTTCGTTTTATCATCAAATGTGTACTTTTATGACCTAGATCCTTATCTTTCGGTCATGTTTTAAATGTCCATTTTACTCTTATTTAAACTCTTCAAACTTTACTTTTTCTGATACATCATATTTTAGTTTGTCTTTCATTTATATTTCTTTATCACTATTAATTTTCTAATGTACAATTTCAATATTTCTAGCTTTACTTATTTTTCATTTCACAAAATCTTGACTTTGGAGGGTAAAAGATAAGAATCTTTTCGATTCTAATTCCCTCTCTTTTCTTAATTAAATCATTTATTTGTTTATAATTTTTTAAAACTCCAAACACAATATTTAATATTCTTTAAATGTTAAATATCTATATGTGTGATCGCAGTATGTGCGATCATCACAATATATATATATATATGGCAATTCAAACTTCCTTTAAAATCCTAAAAATATTTTTCAAAGTTATTTTTATTATTGCATCTTTCAACACTTTTACCTCCAGTGGTATAATAACTTGAAACGTACAAATAAATAAATTGTATAAAATTTTACTGATAACAAACTAAAATCAACAACAATAAGGAAATAATAATAACAGAATAATAGAAATATATTTACTTGCCATTAAAAGTTTCAGTTTGAGATTTAGATGAAAAAATTATGTCTGCTGTTGTCCTCAAATTATCAGAGGTAACACAGGTCTCTGTAGTTTCTTTAAATAAAACTGGTGATATATCATCAGCAGGATTAGTATGAAAGTCTGTAACTGATATGGATTTAGTACCAACCGGATTTGTATTGAAAAAAACTGCACATTCAGTAAATGCATCTGTAATAAAAGTATTTGAAAAAGAAGATATATGACAAACTGTTATATATTACTATTTTAAATAATAAAATTTTTATCATCTATTAAGTACATATTATGCAATTATTAAATATGCATATACTATTGGATCATAAATAATTTTATATTTGTAAAATCTTTGCAATTGCAAACTTACCTGAGCCATGTTTGATCTTTAAAAATTAATGTAAAATTTATGTGATATATAGAACGAACCAGATTAAACGTAAGCCATCTGTACACTTATTAAATAATTTTAGAAATAATACTCTTTTTTACCTTAATAACAGGTTTATTTCTCGAATATATACTATTAGTAGTTTCTTATTATGTAAACCCAGCGGTTATAGTTGTATCTCTTGAATTAATTCCATCCTAATTACGAAATGCTCAATTTTTTATAGTGTTAAACCATAAAATGGCATTGTTTTTATTATAGTACATGATTTTACTCTGTTAATTTTTATCATTAAGTTTTCAATATAAGACTTTCCTCAGCATGTTTTATTGTTCACTGATTGCCTGTTCGCAAATACTGTACTACATGCCCTTACATTACGAAATGTAGTGCTCAATGGTTATTTAGTGTGCTGTTTAAAATAGGCAGTTTTATTTAACATGCTTTAATTTACATGAAAAGCTGCATTATAAAATCTTTTGGCACTTTAGCATAGCAAGGTTATATTTATATTTGCAAAATTTTACCTGTTATGCATGTTATTCTAGCGTGAAACTTCAATGTCTTTTATATTGGTTAAATTTACACGCACACACTTATGTAATTTTTTTTTGTACATTTAGTTAGAAAGTATTACATTACTTGTTTAAACAAAATCCAAGTCTGGAAAAATATTTTCAACAATGATGACATGGAGATTTTCAAAATTTTTTTATTGATCATAAATATATTTAAATTAAGGATATATTTTAAATAGTAGGACTACTGCATAATGTTGGTAATATTTTAAAATGCTTTGTTAAAGTAAAGTGAAAGTAGTAAATACATAAAAACTATATTAATATGTTAAAATAATAAAGTAAAGCTAAACATTATGATTTTTGTATGGTTGGGAAAACTGGCCATTGTAAAATATATTAAAAGTCTTTTTAAGCAAGTGCTTAAAACTAATTTTAAAGTAATGACTTAAAATTAAATAAACTAATGTACTTTAAATAAAAATTATATTTAATATTTATGTTATAAATTATTTATTAAAAATATATAATATTTTGTGATAGACAAATGTGTTTAATTTATTGCAGTTCAATAGTATCTAAATTATTATTCCAAATTCTATTATTATATTACTATTTTTTAATATATTTTTTTATAATTAAATATTTATTTCTGTTGTTTGATGGCAATTAAAAATTGTTACATACTGTCTGGTTTTAAAAAAGTCATGTGATACACAAGTACTCATACTTTCATGCTTACAAGTTTTCTAAAGATAGTTTCAAAATTGATTTAGAATAGTTTGAAAAAATTGAAACATTTGTTATATCATAAGCTAAAACCTAAATGTTATAACAGTTATTTAATTGGTAGTTTTAACCCTTTGAACAATGATTATATAATTGGCCAAATGAGTTAAAAATCAAAACTTGTAATTGGCCAACTCACAACTTTAACAAAATCTATTGTTAAAATAGATCACTTTTAATAATATAAATACGTTAGTTTCGTTTGTAAAAAGTATATTACTGAATTTTCAGATTACGAAAGCAAACGAAAATCTTTTCAAAAATAAAATTTGATTTATAATTTAAAAAATATTCAATTGCGGTGAAATAAAAGTAACCGCTATTCAACCAACCAAAAAAGATTGCTGACGCAATCTTTTTTTTTTCACTTTAATGTTACAATCAATATGTAGCAATAAATAAATAATTCTTGGTAATATCTTATCTATTTTTCTAAAATAATTTGATTTTTAGTATTATTTTATCAATAATAATTTGTAATTCAATTCAAATATTGTTTAAATGTTGTAAACATTCGTTTATCATTTTCGTAATAAAAATCAAAATGAACGTAACTTTTTACATTTTGGCAGCCATTACCCTTTCTGACAGAAGTGGGACAGCCAATAAGATTCAAGAAAAGTTGGTGAGGAGGCGGTGCTTTGGTTTTGTTTGACATATATGGTCATTTTTATTGATTTTTTACTTGTAAAATAACTCTGAAGAGGGCACCATCTTACAGAACTTTTGATTTTCTTTCTAATGACGTATCATATGTATACGTGGGATAAAAAGTAGCCGATTTAGAGTGATGTCAAATCTTCTCATTTTTAGACGAGTCATGCATTATAAGAGTTAAAACAAATGTAATTAATAAAGTTAAATTTTAAAAATAGATACACTGAAATTAAATATTGGATAAATTAAAAAAGTATTATTTTTAAAATGTTATTTTAAAGTCTTTGGTTTGTTTAAATAAAAGTATAATATTAATTTAAAATTACATTTTTTGAGTCATGATTTTTATTTTTAATTTTTAATTATGTAATCTTGACTAATATGTAAATTATATTACAAGTTAAAGATTTAGTAGCCAATCATATGACTAGTTTAATTTAATATAAAAACAGATGACATTTTTTCTGTGGTGATAAATATGTGCTTTTTATAACTAAATAACTCTCTTAATAATTTTTTTTAATATCAAAGTATTGCCTAGTTTACTATTTGAAATTATTGTTTTAAAAGAATGGATTGAAAGGACTATAAATTTACTAAGTTAAAACTATGCATTGTTAAATTTCTAAAATTCCCTGCTAATTATTATATTAAAGGTTGAGCCAGCTGCACAGTAGCTATGGATTTAATACCAGAAATAAGTATGTATCCAAGAAAATTAAGGATGAAAGTACAGATACCAAATAAAAGTACAGTTTTAAAAATATTATTGGAAAAAAGATATATCATTATTTATTTTAATATTTTGGACATTGTCAAGGAAATTAGACAGAAAAATTATTCGAAAATTTTATATTTTAAATGCATTATATCTTAAGGATATCTAACTGTATTTGAAAAGCAAAAGCTTTATGGCAAAAACTTTATTATTTTTAATATTTAAAAAAAATATATCCTTAAAAAAGTTGAAATGAATATGATTTTAAAAGAAAATATTATTTTAAAAAGCTTATTATAAATTTTCTTGAAATAGTGATGAAGATATAATAACCTATAGTACTGCAAATATATTTTATATAAGAAGTCGAAATTAGAAAAAAGACCATAAATCATTTTAATATTCTAAAAAGTGATTATTAGAATTATTCAACAACAAGGAAATAAATGGGTAATTAAAATAATATTATCCTGACTGAAATAACTTTATAAACATTTTTTTATTACTATAAAATGATATTTGGACAAAATATAAAATGCATATTTTCTGTACAGATGCATGAATTAATATCACTAATACTGATGCATCGAAAGCCTATGTAGGATCCTAGTGAATGGAAAAAGCTCTGGAGATTACTTTTAAAATTTACCAAATTGATATCACATATAATAATTATTTTTTCTGAAAGCTACAGACAATAAACTGTATTTTTGTAGACTTTCATAAAATGATTAATAATTATGCTTCAAAATAATGTTGGATACAAAAGTCGACTTCACTTCAGTTTCATTTTTCATTTTTTTTATTATTCATGAACAACAGGCATCGAATAGAGCTCTGTGTTTTGTTTTAAAGTGATGGACAGTGGTTGTCTTAGCAACAAATGTCTTGGGGAATAAACTTCTATTAAAGACTTCTAATGAAGAAATATTAGGAGGAAGAAAATAATTTTGTAATTGACTTCATGGCATGTTGGAGTTTTCATAAATATAGTTTATTTATCATTTTGTTTACTAATAATAGTATTAAGTTTTAGTAATGTTAGGTAAGAAAATTACATTGAAATATATATTAACCTAACGTAATTCATATTGTAAGGAATATTTAATTTTTTTTTGTAAAGTTTTTTTTTATAAACATTTTTCTAAGTATGGTTGAATGCTGAATGGATATTATTATGATTTAATATGTTCTTATATGGAATATTGAATCAAAAACGTAAATTATTAACTGACAAGATATGTGTTACTAGGTAAATTTGTAAAATATATTAATTTTATATGATGTATATTTTACTGTTTTTAGAATTACTTTGAATATTTTTATAGTATTACCTTATCATATGAATGTATGAATTGTATGAATATGTGAGTGTGCATTAATTACGCATTAAATTTTATTGTTATTCTAAAGATATGAGCAAGGATATTTTTTTTAAAAGATATGCATATTTTTCTTTTTGTATTACTAATATAATATAATTTGCTGATACATATCATTTTTATATGATTCTTTAGTGGTGGAACCCTATTTTTAAAAATGTTTTAAAATATTGATTTTAATATCTGAAAACAAAATCATTTGTATTTCTATTGCTGTATTTTGAAAGTGAATAAACCCTTTCTTGTTATAATAGTTCTAGATTATTGAAGTTATATGTCAATTTTGTTTATTGTTTAGAGGGTAAAAGCCTGAAATCTGAGCAAAGTCGCTTGGAGCGTTGATGCTAGACAAAATCAATGAAATATAACGTTACCTGGCTGCAATTTTTTTTTTTTAATTTTAATACAACATGATTTATTATTTATTGATTAAAACAATTTTAATTTCATTTATAACATGATTTATTTATTATTAAATAAATTTTTATATTCATTTTCCTTTTTTTTAAATTTTTTATCCAAATTTTTCAACAAATTTTTGTAATGTAATTTTTTTTGTTTTTATTATTTTAAAACTTTGAACCGTTTTACCACGTCAAAATATTTCTTTTAATCCCACCGCCAAAAAAAATAGAATACAAGTACTTGCGAATTGTTTAGACTTAATTCTAATTTTTTTTTTGTCTTGACTATTATTTTTCCCTTTTTACTTTTTTTTAAAACAACTTGTTTTTAATTATGTTTGAATTAGCCTTTCTTTTTTTTTTGTCTACTACAATAAACAGTTGTTTTTTGTGGGGGTGGGTGATTTCATATCATTATTATATTAATAAAAACTAAACACAAATAGTAAATTATTTTAACAGCGCTAAAAAAATATAATCAACTTTTGAACTTGTTTCCAATTATTTACTTTTTATTTGTAATAATTGTTTTTATTAATATTCAATCAAAATTACACCCCTAACCTCGCATAAAATTTATTTTTCCCCATCCTTTCTAAAGTAAACTTTTTTACTTTGTTGTTATTATTAACAAAAATACAAAGTGAATCAAAATATGGTTTGTGTCAATTTATAATTACTTTACAAAAAAAAAAAATACACAAACTTTGTATTTTTTTGAAAATAATTTTTATTTATTTATGTAATCTATTTAATTAAAAAAACAACACTGTCTACTGTTTATTTGCAACAGCCATCTCAGATAGGATGGATAAGATCTTCATCCTTGTGCATTCTTCTCCATATAAACTCTGACAAGTAGTTATCCAACAGCTTTCTGTCAGTTCCTCTTTTCTTTTTGTTTTCTTTTTTCAAAAGACCTCAAAGATACTCAATATTCTGTGTGTGAACGCCCGTGGTAAAATCCACAAAGTGGTATCAGTGGTTGACTGTTAGGTGTTGGAATCCAGTGGCCTTCAGTTCTGTAGTTTTGTAACCCCTCCAGCAATCGGAAAAGATTGTCGATCCTATCTTGATATTGTCTTTGATGGATTGCAAGAGTGTAGCCGCAGAGTGGGATGAAACACAGTGCACAAAACATTTGCCACTCTCGCGACAAATACCACCAAACACCCACTGTTGTGGTAGTATCCTACCCTGGTGGTTTTTTCTTCGACTATACATTGTCTCATCTACTTCTACTATCAGACCGAGGCTGCCAATTTGACTGCAGGGTCTGGAAGACAGGCTCTCATGGCAGAGTTCTCGCAAACCAGTAGTCCACTCTGACACAGCACTTCTGCACATGTTAAGCTTTGTGTGTATGTTGTTAAGCATCATCTGATCATGGCTCCAATAATAAATGAGTTGTAGAACTTTTACAAAGGGAATTTTGCAGCCATCCAACCAAGTATTATTACGGATGGAATATCTTCGCTTACACAAACGCGAAAGACATCTAAATTGAAATGTTTTTTTCAACAAATACAATTTTGTACTTCCTCCACAATCACATTGTATAGTATTTGGTAGCACATTATGTGTCTGGAAAAATGATACTGCCTCACTTTCCGTACACGGCAATTGTGAATATTTAAAAAAATGCACATTTTTAGCAGACATTTTCTTGATGTCGTATATTTTACACGCTTGAATGTGACTTAGTACGTGAGTTTTGTCGAACCATGTTCGAACATACCCTTTGTCAATTTTTCACACATTACCATTATTTTAGGCAAGGGTGGGGACAATATGACAATTATTTATAATTAACAACATTTTTTAACTTGAAATGACATTACTCTATTACGGATATTTCAAAAAGTCGTACCGGTAATCAATGTCATATAAAGTGGCCTAGCTAATTGGTTAATACAATATTATTAATTTTACCCTTTTTTTTAAACACAACTTGTTATCACTTTGATTTAGATTATGTTTGAATTAGCCCTTTTTTGGCTACTACAAGAAACAGCTTTTTGAGTGTGGGGGGGAATTCGTACTGTTTATTATTAACAAAAAGGCAACAACAAAAATAGTCAAATATTTTAACAGTGCTGAAAAAAGAGAAGAATCAACTTTGGGACTTGTCTCGAATTTTGATTTCTTTTTGGTTGACATAATTGTTTTTCTTAATATTAAATCCAAATTTACTTTTGTGTTTTTGCCGATTCAAAAATTGTTTTCAAACCCCCACCCCCACCCACACTCGGAAAAATAATTGTAACCAAAAAGTCAAGAATTTAACCTTTTTTTTTCTTTTTTTTGAAACAACTTTTTCTCACTTTTTACTTTGATTTATATTTTGTTTGAATTACCTTTTTTTTTTAGTCTTCTACAATAAACTGCTTTTGGGGGTGGAGGTGGGTTGCATTTCATAATTTGTTATTCTTAACAAAAAGTCAACCAAAGTCATTATTTATTTAAACCCCGCTGCAAAAAAATGAATCCAAATACATGTCAATTTCGAATGAAATAAAAAACAACAACAAAAAAAAGGACACAAACTTTGGACTTTTTAAAATTATTTATTCGATTTTATTGCTGTAATAAAAAGTGGACATTACATGTGCCTGACAAAAATTAAAAAAAAAACACAATCTCACACAGTTTTTGTACTCGGCAATTTATCTGAAGAAAAGTTTCAAAATTGCATGTTCATCTCAGATCTTTTAGTGGTCTTGAATATTTTCCCCACCACGCTGAAATGTGACTTAGCGCGTGAGCTTTGTCGAAGCCTGTTCGAATATACACTTAGCCAATTTCTTTACATATTAACCTGTTTTTCAGGAAGGTGGGGACCATATGACAATTCTTAATAATTAACAACATTTTTAAAATTGAAATGACATTACTCTATTACGGAGATTTGAAAAAGTCGTACCGCCTTGAAATTGAAACACCCTCAAGTGATACGGTAATCAGCTATGAAAAGAACAAATACGCGTAAATGGCTTCGAAGCATAAAACTATTTTGTGTGATGTCATGTAAAGTGGCCTAGCTCAATGGGTTAATACAATACGTAAATGTTGTATTAGCCTGTAAGGCCACGGCGGATGCCGAAACGGCATTTTTATGTGTTTTGACATGTAAACAATGCCCCAAGCAGCCAAGCTCAGATTTCAGGCTTTTACCGTTTAGAGTAATGTTAGATAATTTTGCAATAAACCTTGATAAATCTATTATGAAGTTTTAAGGAATAGTGACCTTGGGATTATGAAAATAAACCAACGAAATGCTAATATGTAGGATTTATGGGGAATAGAAAGTAACATATTATTAGCTTAGTAGTTTATGCAGATACAGATAATGTAGCCCTGTGACTTGTATATATTTTCTATGGGTAGTGTCTTTCTTAGTATTGAGTATTTTAATGTTCGAACGAGCTGAATAAATAACCTGAACATCATTTTATATTTGAGGTTATTAGACAGAGATGTCATACCACTTTGTATGCACTGTTGCCATGTAGATTATCCTATATATTTATACTATTGAGTCTATACTCTAGTTAATTTCTTCAGGCCTACACATTGTATTGCTATCTTAACTTCAAAAGTTATTGCATAATAGAGAATTGTATTTATGAAGGAAAATAACGAATACTTTTTGAATTGTAGAATCGTTATCTTGAAAGAAGATGAGATAGATTTTTCTTGCTTTGGCTTATGTTGAAGTTAAATACAAATGAGATTGAAAGTAAATTCAAACTACAATAATAAAAAATCATAAATATTTCCATATTTTATTAAACTATATATATATATATATATTGTGTTGGCACATAATAATTTTGTTTAAAAAAATTATACATATAAAAATCTTTCGTAAAAGAAATGTAAAATTAAAAGTTTAAGAGTTCTTGAAATAAAAGTTACAATTAATTAATTAATAAAAGAGGGGAGGAGGAGTTTGCTGTAGAAACAAACTAAAAGTTTCAAAAAAAAAGTAAAGAGTTTTTTCTTATTATTATTAGTTAAAATGTAATGTAAAGTTTAAAAATATAAATCTCTTTTCATTTGAGTTAAAGAAAAAAGTAATCTTAAAAACTAAATAATGAATGGATCTTAAATCATACATGTACATAAATGTAAGCTTGTTAATAAAATACATGTATATGTGCATGTTAAAATTATATTGAACAATAAATGAAAGTTAAAAAATTAAAAAACACTCAGTGGTGGCTACTAATGAAAATATAAAAACAACATATTTTTATGGCTACTAATTAAACAATCTTCAAAAACACATAATTAAAAGATTATCGAAGGAATTTTGACAACAGATATTGCTGGAGGATATCAAAATGAAAACACGCATCATGTATAAATATTCAATGTTTTATCGGACAGTTCAGTTGCGAAGAGTTAAGCTCGAGTCGAGTTAGTGGTGTTTGAGATAACAGCAGTGCAATCTGTCAGAGAGTTATATCAGTCAGTTTATTATGTATCCAGAATCAAGAATGCAGTGTTAAAACCTTGGAAAACATATGACTTCTCTAGCTTGAAGTCCGATGTAAACAGCCAACCTATACAATCTTAAGTGATGCCTGTGTAACAACCAGAAGCCACTCAATATTTAATTGTCTTAAAAAATGCCTTGGAATAATCAGCATTAAATCTCCACAAGGAAACTTCAAATCTAACTGGTTAAAAATACTTCATTAGAAGCAGAAAACACCAAGATATATCCATGTTCAATATCCTACGTAAAACATTTTCTTATATTCATTTCTAAAGTAGTCAGCACATTCATAAAACCAAGAGTCAAGTTTAAGAACTCTATTGCATACATATACAGACTATTAATATGTGTGTTTAAAATGTTGTGTGTATCCATGTGTTAGTATATTGATATCATGTATTTTAAATTTCAAATATTACTTAATGCTTTCTCCTAAGATATTATAGTGTGTAAATTATAAATGTTCATGTGTTATATTAGTTAAATAAGATTTATAAAATATTTAAAATTAGTTTAGTAAATGACATAATTAAAATAAATTATCTTTAAACTTAAAATTTATTTTGTCAGTTAATTATTTTACCACTAAGTGAAACAATATTTTGTTATTGAATTAGAAAATAGACTGAGCTAGTCATGGGTGTATCTTGGGTGTTGAATTAGTGGTAATTGTTCAAAGTGCATTATTTATCCTCTGGAGAAATATCTTGCACCCGTGTTTCTACAAAACAAAAAAGTGCTTTGAACATGGTGTTGAATTCAATAGCCGAGAAGAAGTTATGTCGTGGAAATGTAATGTTAGTTATATATTTTAGCTATCATTTGGACATAGATATTCTCTGAGTATCTTCTTCTCTGCCTAAGAGGCTGGTAGATTATCATCAATGGATCGAACCTGGTACATAATGGTGCCCAAGATGGGGCTGAACCTAAGAAACACTAGTTAAGAAATACTTTGTTTCTTGTTTGAAAATTTTCTTTTAAGAAAGCTAAATTACGTATGTTAAAATGGTTTAATTTTTTTTTTTAAAAAAAAAATTGACCGAAAACTTTTTTACTTTAAATGAAAATAGATTTTGACATTTATGCTATTTAAAATAAATTATTCTTTTAAATTAAAGACCGTTAGATATTTTGGGCAGAGTTAAAGCATCAAGAATGGATAGAGAAAGGACTAGGGGGCGGAGTTAGCCATATGTACCATTTTAAGAAATAAATAAACAATAATAATATTTGATTTGTTAATGCAAAAAGATAGTTTTAGAAAAGTAAAAAGTATAGTGTAACCATGAATAAAGAAATGGAGCTGAAAAAAAGCCCGATATATTTTAAAAATTCCCAGTTAGTGGAAAAAGAGAAAGAAGAGATATCTGAGATTGCAGATGATGATGAAAATGATGACGAATATGATGCAAGAGTTCAAAAAAGAATTGTGTCAGAAATTTGAGCAAAGTCAGCAAGACCTCAAAAAAGAATTGTGTCAGAAATTTGAGCAAAGTCAGCAAGACCTCAAAGAAGAATTGTGTCAGAAATTTAAACAAACCAACAAGTGCTCAAAGCAGAATTGAAGGAAAAAATTAATCAGGTCAAAGGAAGATTAATTAACTCAGAGCAGAAGTAAGAGAAATAAGATGTGAGATAACAGTAAAGGTAGAGAAAAACCAAGAAATTATATAGTTAGATTTAATTAAAGAAAGTAAGGAAATTGAGGTCATGAAAGAGATAGATATTAAAGCAGAACTAGATTGTGTTGAAACAGATAAATTAGAACCAGATGTAGATCAAGAAATAGAAGAGAAACATAAGTTCAAGGTAGAAAATAGCATAGAAACATTTTCACAAAAATTTAAAAAGGTTAAAGTAGAAGTTCATTTTCATTTTAAATGTAGATTAAAACAAAAAGAAAGCATAGAAAAAATATTCTCAGTTTGAAGTAATACGGAGTGTTGCTAGATATAAAAGTTTTCTAATTTATGAGGCAGAAAATAGGACAGAGTGTGAAAGAGATAAACAAATAAATTATAAATGAGGGATAGACAAAAGAGGAAAGTTAGTTTATATTATAGAGTTAGTAGGTCAAAAGAAAGAACTGCCTGACAAAGTTTAGGAGTTAGTTAAGGGTCAGAATATTAAAGTAAATGGAAACAAAAAGGACCGGAAATGGTCTATGAGTAAAATAATTATTAGACATAGGTAATACATCTAAATCAGAATTTTGCTATTTAAAATGATGAATTGTGTCTTAAAATAATAACAAGGAGGCTTCATTGAATAAATTTTTTTTTTCTCCATTCACATATTAATTAAGAAAATGGATGGTAAATAAACAGTTCAAATAAATAAAAAAAAAATCAATCAATAAAATCAAGTTAAATAAATGGGTCAAGTAATGATTTAAAAGTAATGTTTGTAGAATAAAATAAATGAATATAATAATGGAAATACATAGAATAAAATTAAGTTAAACAAATAAGTAATATATCTGTAACAAACTAATAAATAAAGTAGCGTAATAAAATAAAAATAGTTGTTTCTGAATACATGCACGGTGATAAAAGGAAGTTAAATAAATGGTTTAGAGTAATCAAGTCAAATAAATAAATAAAAGTATTTGTATAATAATGAAGAGCAATAAAATAAAATAGTTTTCTGAATATACGCACGTTAAAAAAAAGAAGTTAAAGTAATGGTTTAAAAATAATATCATAATATAAATAAATATGTAAACTGATGTCTGTGATAGTTTAGAATAGTATTGTAAGATTAAATAAATATGTAGAATAATGTCCATAATGGTCTAAAAGTAATAGAGATCATGAATTTAAAATAATATTATAAGTTTAACAAATAAAAGGTAAAGTCAATCTAAGTTATATTAGGAATGTATAAGGGTTTGAAATTAAAGGGAATGAGGGTAGTATTGAAATAAGTTTTAGATAAGGATAAGTGAAAGCTGTCGACTGGATAAAATTTAGCACCCATAATGGACTTATCAGGGATCATTCTTCTTTTAAAATGTGCACTGGGGACAAACAGAGTAAGTTGTAAGTCACTTTTTCAGGGGAGAATCCCCGTATCTCATACCTCGTTTCCAAAGCATAAGACGGAATGAACAGTTAATGAATCCTGCCATTTCGCAGTGACCTTTTATTTGTCAAAGTCTGGTCAAGAGAACCGGCACTTGAAGCTTCAGTTTTCATATGTATAAGTCAGTATAAGCCAACAAATCTGCATCCGCCTCATTTCCAGAAGATCCCTGTGCCACGAATTTAGTTTGTGCACTCACCAGGACTAATACCATTGTAAGCAATGTTCCCAGCATCAAAAGAAGTAAAGTATAATTGAAGATTGCCCTTAGCATGTAAAGTGAAAGATATTAAAAAGCAAACTTAGAAAATTAATACATATTTAGAATTAAGAATTAAAGTTGTCAGACATAAAATGGTCAAAAATGATACATTTTACTCTCAAATGGAAGGCAGTGTAATGTACAAATATTGTGTTGGCATATAATAATATTGTTTAAAAAATTATTAAAATAAAAATAGTTCATAAAAGAAATGTAAAATTAAAAGTTTAAAAGTTCTTGAAATAAAAGTTACAATTAATTAATTAAAAGAGGGGAGGGGGAGCTTGCTGTAGAAACAAACTATAAAAAAGTAAAGTTTTTTCTTATTATTATTAGTTAAAATGTAACATAAAGCTTAAAAATATAAATCTTTTTTCAGTGAAGTAAAAGAAAAAAATCTTAAAAACTAAATAATGAATGGATCTTAAATTATACATGTGCATAAATGTAAGATTGTTAATAAAATGTGTGTATATGTGCATGTTAACATTATATTGAAAAATAAATGAAAGTTAAAAAATTAAAAAACACTCAGTGGTGGCTACTAATAAAAATATAAAAACAACATGTTTTCATGGCTACTAATTAAACGATCTTCAAAAACATGTAATTAAAAGATTATCAAAGGAATTTAGACAACAGATATTGCTGGAGGATATCAAAATGAAAACACACGTCATGTCAATGGTTTATTGGACCGTTCAGTCACATTTGAGTTGAGCTTGAGTCGAGCTAGTGGCATTTGAGATAACAGCATTACAATCTCTCAGAGAGTTATATGAGTCAGTTTATTATGTATTCAGAATCAAGAATGCAGTGTTAACACCTCAGAAAATATACAACTTTCTTCATCCTGAATTCCGTTGAAAACAGCCAACCTACACGATCTTAAGTGATGCCTGCGTAACAACCTGAAACTGCTCAATATCTAATTGTCTTAAAGAAAATGCCTCGGAATAATCAGCATCAAATCTCCACAAGGAAACTTCAAATCTAACTGGTTAGAAATACTTCATTAGAAGCAGCAAACAGCAAGATATATCCACATTCAAAATCCTAGGTAAAACATTTTCTTATATTCATTTCTAAAGTAGCCATTGCATTTGTAAAACCAAGAGTCAAGTTTAAAAACTCTATTGCATACATATATGGACTATTAATATGTGTGTTTAAAATGTTGTGTGTATCCATGTGTTAGTATATTGATGTCATGTATTTTAAATTTCAAATATTACTTAATGCTTTCTCCTAAGATATTATAGTGTGTAAATTATAAATTGTGCAAGTGTTATATTAGTTAAATAAGATTTATAAAATATTTAAAATTAGTTTAGTAAATGCCATAATTAAAATAAATTGTCTTTAAACTTAAAGTTTATTTTGTCGGTCAATTATTTTACCACTATTTAAGTGAAACAATATTTTGTTATTGAATTAGAAAATAGACTGAGCTAGTCATGGGTGTATCTTGGGCATTGAATTAGTGGCCATTGTTCAAAGTGCATTATTTATCCTCTGGATAAGTAGCTGGCAACCATGTTTCTACAAAACAAAAAAGTACTTTAAACATGGTGTTGAATTCAACAGCTGAGAAGAAGTTATGTCCTGAAAATGTAATGCTAGTTATACATTTTACAGCTATCATTTGGACATACATACTCTCCGAGTATGTTCTTCTCTGCCTAAAAGGCTGGTACACGATCATCAATGGATCGAACCCGGTACCATATATATGTATATATAAGAGATAATAAATTATTCATGAGATTTTTGAATAATATTTGAATATTTTGATTATACACAGTATTGCATATTTTTAAAGAATAGAACATCCAGAAGAAACAACAAAAAAGAATGAGTACTTATATTTTGTGAATATTATATTATGTTTTAAAATACACATAAAACACACACATAGGGATTTATTTTTAGAGTAGTGCCAAGCAAGGCATATAAAGGTATGTCAATCATATTATTTTACTTAAGTCAATTTATTTATTCAACGAACCAGGATACATATTTTGAATAGTATCAGCACTATCATAGTAGACGTTCGATTAATTTATTATAAAATCCATGAACACATTTTAAAAATGAATATTACTTCAGTAGTTTTATATTTTTATATTTTCGTGCATGCTTACGAAAACATAAGTTTAAAACATGTCCCTTAAAGGATAATATATTCAACTATAAGTGTATTCATAATTAGTAGTATTATCATTATTATTTTAAATAAATGTGCCAAAGTTTATAAGTCGGAGTAAAGGCTTATTTACTTGTTGATTTTATTTTTTTATTTTTAATGAGGAAGTATGTAATTTCTCTAAAATGTAACTGTAAATATTGTATATAATTTTAGTAAAAGTCTATAATAATAAAAACTTTGTTAAACTTGTTTTTTTATTATAAAACTTTGTGTTATGTTGATTATTTACCATTACAAATACACGATCGCCAGATATCAAAAGAAACAATATTTGCATAGTACGAATATAATTATTTACTTAAGAAATCACAGTGCTTCAGATTTATAATATATTTTGAGAAATTTTATTTTACATTATTATTATTATTATTATTATTATTATTATTATTATTATTATTATTATTATTATTATTATTATTATTATTATTATTATTATTATTATTATTATTATTATTATTATTATTATTATTATTATTATTATTTATTTATTTATTGCATAGAATTATAACGTTATTCGTTGCCACACATTTTCAGATTTATACCACATATTCTATTTAATATGCCACATGAAAGCTAAAAGATTATATTATATTACTTATTGCGTATTATTATTATTGATAGTTACCTTAGCATTGAAAAGTAGATAAAAGTGATAATTATTCATTGAAGATTATTATTAGTTATTATTGTTGTTATTATTATTAGCTAGGAGTAGTTGAGGGTAATACAAAATCCTTTATCATACTTGACTACAGAAGATTATAAATTGAATAGAATTATTTTAAAGGAGCTGAGATAATTATAATTAGATTATTTTAATAAAGAGATTAGGATTTATTTATTAGCATTATATTAAATAACTTATTATTGTAAAGTCGTAAGAATGCTATGAATTTATTATTATTTGAAATAATAGGGGGGGATAGTATTCTTATGCCATTGAGGTTGTATTCTGTGGGATATTGGCTCAATGTATGATTTATTAATATTTTATTTATTTAATTTTATAAAACTGAACCATTTATTGTTTATTAACTAGTTAGAGCTAGTTTAATAATAAACTGTATCATAGGATATCTTTGCTATTGATTATATGTATTTTAGCCAAGCATAATCATTTTATCTGAGCTAGTCTTATTTTCCTATTATTATATTTTCGGATATTGATGATACAATATGTATATATATATATATATATATATATATATAGTAAGCTTGTGGTTAAAACACCTGTAGAGGTCCCTACTATGCATATTGTCAAGATTATAGCCTCTTACAACTTTATATATAGTTTTTGTAATTGTATTGATGAATTGTGATTTTTTTTATAGTTGATTTATCATATCTCAAACTATTTGCAATAATTATAGTGAAAATCGAGGTCCCATCTTGAAAAAGAAATTGAACTAATGAGTTCATACTTATACTCATGTTTAACTTAAGGGTAAAATTTTACTTTATCGACAAGGTTATAAACTAAAGTAAAATTTTTATATGTCTATTTCCATTGGGAAAAGATTGCAAAATGATGGATGTAAGAAAGAAAATATTAACTATAGCTCATTCGGAAATGTTAGTGCAATCATTAAAATGGAGCGAACATATATTATTCAGAAGTTGCAATAAGAAATACTGATAGATTCCAGCTCAAATGTGTAGTAATTCTTGGGAATGTTAGTATTTTTAAAAAAAGTAAACAAATTCCACATTGAGGCAAAAAAAAATTATTCTGTAAATTGACATTCGCTAACATCTAATATCTAGATGCTCCATCCAGAAAGTGTCGAAAATAGATTTTAACTTACAATATGAGACTTTTTTAAGTTGACATTTGTGTTTTTGGTCACTTTTTTGTGTGTCTTGCAGTTTTTGATTTTTTGAAAATTATTTTTATTCAAAAAATTTGGGAATTAGGAAATTATCAGAAAACTTACTTTCATGTGGATATGTTTTCATTATCACGAATAGGTCAAGATAGCTTGAAATAAACAGAAACATCTACACATTTTGTTTAGTGGTTAACGCTGGTGAATGAAACTTACATTAACACAACCTTATTGATGTATCAATTACAGTATGTATATGTATATATATATATATATATATATATACATATATATATATATATATATATATATATATATATATATTGTGACTAAATGTTTTCATACTTACTCCCATTGCTTAATCTCAAAATAACAAACTTTGTGCTTAATTGATTTAAAAAAAAAAGTTAACTAATGAATAAAACATAAAATGAACTGTAATTCTGTTGCATGCAGTTTGTATGTAAAATAGTCATGTTTCTTATAATTGTCATAAGCATAACAGCTTATATTTCATTTAATAATTTTATTTATTAATAAAATAATAGCATTATTGGAAAATGTATGCAAGAAAATATTTTAATAGTGTAGTAAATTAGTTATAAAACAGAAGGGAGTAGAGAATGTAAAATTAATTTAAAATTAGTATTTGTAAATTTTTAATATAGTGAGAATAAAAGTTAAAATACTGGTTTATTATAAGTCAGCTTTAAAGTCTGTAAAGTAATTTTAATATTAAATATCTTTTAATATTTTTCGTTGACAATTATTATAAGTTATAATTAGTTATTCAAAAAGTAGTTAATAAATTAATTTAAAGTTGGACCATCATTTTCTTTTTGTTCCAATGTGTGTGAAAGTAGTTTATTTTAAGTTTTTTAAACTCATTTTAAAAAAAGAAAAAAAATTGTATATACGGATATTCTAATATTAGTTAAGTAATTTAGTGAATAAAGTATTTATTAAATTAAATATTCTAAGGTAATTCAATCAATAAATTATACGATTATTTTGGCACATAATATTTTTTATAAGAAAACTATTAGCTTTATTTCAAGTTAAGTTCATTAGATCATGTGTCATTTTTTAAAAATATCTAGATTAAAATGATGCCATTAATTAATTGAATATCTTCTTAATAACAGCTAAAAAGGACTATAAAAACAAAAATTTTGTTGTTTAATTTGTTCATTTTTTCTCCATTTTGATCATTCCTATCTTCTGGTCTGGCTTGAATCCTGGCATGATAAATTTTTAAAGATTTAAATTTTTATAATTTTTTATTATTTTTCCTAAAAGTACAATGTAAAAATAATATAACAAGTCAACAGTGAACGTCTGCTAAATTACAGGTAGTTCCACATTCTTTTGTTACTGAATTACATTTAATCTTTGTTAATTATTATAGAAATGATTCAAAGGAATTTTATCATTGTTACTAATTATTTCAATAAGATTAACTATGGAGGAAGTTTTAACATCTAAGCAGTTGTTATATTTATTTGTAATTTTTATAACCAAAATTATGCAGAAAAATTTTCCAGTTCTTATTTTATTTAATTATCTCATAAATAGGATAAATTTTAAAAAAGAAAATAAAAATGCATAACACTATATACTGTACATTTAAAAGCTTAAAATGCATTGTATTGATTCATCTGTTCATTAAATAATATTATGGAGTTTTTTTATTATATTAACTTGCCTGCTTAATAATTAATGTTATTGAATGTTAAAACTGTTTAAAAAATAACTCTTAAACATGTTAAATAATTAGCCTCCTTTCTAATAGTTCTTCATGTATGAAAGAAAACACATACTGGGGGAATAAAAAATGATTTTAAATGTTTTGCTATGCTGAAACTTTTTAATTCATATTTTTAAGAAAGAAAAATTAGTTGCTATTCAAAGAAATGTAGAATAATAACTTATCAACCTATAATATGGAGTTAGTAACAAGCATCCTCTACAGCTTATAGTTAACTTCATTGAATTTATGGCTCTATAAAAGTTTAGTATTATTTGTGGTTTTCTGAAATTTTTCCTTGTGACAATCTCTTACTATAAAAGTTTATCCTCATACTTTACTGCTCAGTTAAGGGTGGATAAATTACTCAGCACCAAAGAGGCTTACATCTGTTTCCAAAAATCTTCAGTGGTGTTAGTTGAAGAAGAAGCCATCTTTGAAATTCAAGACAACTCAGGATGTTTCCTCTGCAACCAACCACACCACCCAGAGATGCTACATTCAAAGAGAAGATGACTTTTGTTCAAAAGTTTATCACAGAGGACTCCCAATCCAAATTTTAAGCCAATGGTGTTCAAAATGAAGCCTCCAGGGAGATCATTAGAAATTTAGATTTTCCAACCTTAGAAAATAGCAAAAGTAAGTTTTCTTTTATTTTTCCTCATAATTGTAATGTTTCTCAAAATCCTTACAATAAAATTGATAAAAGTAGAAAAGTAAAGTGTCTTCCAATTTTAAATGCTTTCCCTTCCCAAAAATCAACTCAATATACTAAATAATAGCAATCCCTCTTATGCTAACATTACACAGGAAGGGATTAGAGAGCCTAATGCTATATAGCATGGGAAGCTTAAAAAAATCACAAATATTTTTTCAATTTAATTGATGAAGAGATGGAAGAGAATTTTACTGATAATTCCAGCAATTCCAATATTCTTAATTTAAATTTGGAGCAAAAGGACCTTGATTTGATACCAAGCAGATTTAATAACACTATTATCCCCCAATTACATAAATCCTTTCTTAACTTCCATAGTGAAAACACCTCAGTTCTTGCTGTTACCAAACCCTTCACATGATTTATATAAATTTCCAATAAATGAGCTTCATAATGAGATAACAAAAAAAAAAACTATGGAGCCTGATTCACAAAATTCTGCAACATTCTAACAATCATTATGTAATAATTGAATTTATCAATCTGACTCAGAAATTATTCTTCCAGAAAATTTTCAAATAGCTTGATGAAAAATTATTTACAACATTAACATGGATTGTCCTACAATCTTGTCAGACATGATCAAGAATTGTTACCTTAAATTTAAAGATAATGATTTGCAGAAATTACTTAAGCCCTATGGTAAGATCTTAAAATTTTAGATACCAAATGATTAAGGGGGAAGATCTTGCAGTATATACTAATACTGCCTCCTATGAACTCTTCCTGAATAATAAATCAAACCCCAATGACATTCCTAGTTTGTACTATGTGGATACTTATTTTCTTGTTATCACCTTCCTTGAGTTCCTACACAGTGTTTCTTCTGACATAAGAGAAGCCATTTGGTGAGGGATTGTCAAGCCAGAATATGCCATAGTTTTAAAAAGGATATAAAGAATACTGCCTACCCTCAATTGACTCCTGTTGATGAAATTGCACCTAACTCTTTGTTCACTCTATGAATGTGCTAGACAAGTCTTTTGAGTCAGCATCTTCAGACATGAGATATCTCATTTACCTCAGTTCACAAAAAGGAAGGCAAAGAAACAAAATAAAGGTCCCCCAAATCTCATGTGGGCAAAACCTGCTCCAATAAAGTAGACAGCCATAGCATTAGCTCATCAGACACTGAATCCCCTGCCTCCCAGCAACCAGAAAAAAAACACAGGCCTGTTTCTAAGGCAGATAGCCAAGGAAACAATTGTGATTTATTAAATAGGGACCCTGGCAAACATTTTCAAATTCTCTATTAATGATAATAAATTGTGGCTACCTAAGGTCTCCAAAATAACAAATGCTAAACCAAAATCCATTGATGGCTTGCATTGGAAAGAGTCAAATGAAAGGGCCTTTGACCAGACTATGGATCATCAAGAACCTATTGCTGGTGAATCTTTCATGAATAGCCTGTGATCCAGAACACCAGGAGTCAAAGCCAGTATCCATGCTCTTAGAAAAACCAGTGATTAATGTGTATGTGAACACATACATTAAATGCTCATTCCCAAATTTCCACCACCTGTCCAATAATAAGACTATACATTCCTGTTGAAGTAATGCCACATGAAACTCAAAATATCAGGAATTAATATCCATGGTCTGAATTCTTTGGATAGGGTGGATGCATTGACCAAATGGTTTAAGCAATAATCACCACATATTGTGTATCTCTCCAAGAACAAGTTACAACAATTTTCAAATTCCAAAATCATGAATGTCCTTGGCAATCTTGGCTACTTTTATCACTCTGTTGCTCCTTCATCTACTGCTGGCATGGGGATCTTAATCTCCAATAGTAACTCTTTTGAATCCTTCAAAATTAACTACATAAACCAACATATAGTTATTGCCATCCTATTCCACAAAGCCTTCACTTTGAACATAATATTTATCTATCTCTATATATATGTAACCAATTAAATTACATACCACACAATAATATAGTGTGTGTGCATATATATATATTGAAACGGTTGTCTTCAAATCCCTCACCGTTTCACCAACCATCCTAATAACCCACTCATCTGTGCTAAGTTCAAACCTGTTTAATAAGTCTAAATTAAGATTTGTAAGCTAAAAATTGCAATCACGGCTATATCAACAGCATTATATACGCACATACGAAAGAACGCTATAATTGAATAGTATTGCCAGAGTTATAGCGTATAATTTTATCGCGTAATATTTTTAAACAGTAATAATGTAGCGTCAATTTATTAATTTATTACTTAAATTCATATGTGGGAATATAATCCACCTATATTGAATATATATATAGCATAGTGGCGTGATTAAAATATTTATTAAATTTTAAGTTTCATTTTTATTATAAACCAATTTAATGTAAAAACACATTGAAAGGGTGATTGATTGCAAATGCGCTGACAAGCTTCTTTTTAAAAAGAAAAAAAAAGATTTTTTTTCTAAAAATAAAAGTATTTTCGGAGAATTAAAAGTTTAGTAAAGTTTTTGCTGTAAACAATTGTATCAGGATATGCCACACCTGCCTTAGGTTTCTAAAAAGAAAAGCCAATTTTAAAATAATCTAGCTAATTGATTCTAAATTATTTTGGAGACCTCGCTAATTAAAAATATGTTTACAGCAGGGATTTTACACATAAATTATAAAATCAGAACAAAATTCCTGACTAATTAAAATAAAGTCTAATATCGGATTAAACTGATTAAAATTCGATTTAATTAAAATTTGATAATCAAAGAAAAGTTATAACACCTAAAAGGAATGTCAGCATGTTTGAAATCAACCACTAATTGAATAAACAAATTAAAAATTTTGTAATCTTGATGGAGACGAAATTCCAAGGTGTGTGGGCTGATAAGGGATCATTTTAAAAAAGGCCATGTAAAGTGGAGGAGCCATCTTAGATCTTTACTTTTTTGAAACCTTGACAGCTTTGAATCTTTGAAATCTTGACAGCTTGAATGCTACATCTGTGAAGTTTTGCCTTCTTTGATCATCGTTAAGCTTTTAATTCCAGCGTGTATCCTGAACCAAAAGCAACCATGAACATTTTGACATCCAGTTAAGACAATAATTTTTATATCTGTGCGAGAGAAAATGTCAGGCTAAAACAGGCAGCCTTGGCTAGGCTCCAGAGTGAAGGCGACGGGCCTTTACTTCCATCCAAAAACCACCATCACCAGTATGCCGCCATAACAGCTCCGCTCTAACCGTGGGAAGAAGATGATGCCGCAAGCCGCCACAAAGACTCCCGTAACTCCAGCTCAAGTACTACAAGATGACCGGTAACCTCACCATTTCTAACTGCAGTTCAATATATTAATTTTTCTTTAAGTCTAGACTTATAAAATGTATTTTAATTCTAAAATCTTGAATTCAAGTAAATTGCTAAATGTAAAATTTTATTCTTAAATTTAATTATATAATTCTGACCTACTTTCTAATGTTTCCTAACTAAATGATTTTAATAATTTTATTTTCAATTTTCTCACTGCAGTTGTGACTATGGTTTCTTTATTTTTTTATTTTAAAATATAAATTATATGCTAATGCCTCGAAACAGTGAGCATTCAATATTAATAATAAAGAGAAGAGAGAATGACCCCTCTTCATTTAATAATTATTTATCGTAGCTTAATGCACGCTGTTTCGAAACCCTCTTAAATAACTGTTAAGAATTGGCTATGTGCTGATTATTATTTTGACCTTGATTATTTAATTATTTGTTGGCAATTTTAAAATGGGAATCTTGTTTTAACCCAAAGTAAATTTCAATTTAATTTTCACTAAGCAATATCCAAGCCTTGAATAAGTATATTTGTTATTTATTTCATTTTGTAAAAGCCCTCCAAATATATTTTTTCCCCTTTTTTGTTTTTATTAATTAATCACGTAATCAAATGTGTTATTTGAGATTGAAACTAGAAAGCAAAGAATATTTAAAAGTACGCCCACGTATAGCATATGATATTAAAAATGCTATATTAGAGTTGGCGCTAATGATTCCACTGATTAGCTATCGTTCTCGTGGCTAAATATTAAATTATTTCAACTCTTTTGCTTGGCGGATGTGATAATTTTATTATACATTTAAACTTTCTCGTTATGTTGCATTTTTCTTTAAGATGGGACTCGGAACGGCCATCCCTCTTACACTCCTTGGGTCGCACACGAATAAGACCTGACGTCAAATTCCAGGCAATAGTGTTAGCTACCCCAACCCTCTTTAGCAGCATGGCGATCGGTCATAGGGCTCCGGTGTTGATCACAAAACCCTAAATATTAATCCATCCGCAGAGCAACATTTATTATAACCGTTTACCAGCGCTATAGCGCATTGGTTCTTTTGGTTGCCAACTCTTCCTCCCTTAAATTAAGTTTCAGCCATTGTCTGACATATTCAAGAGCTAGTTTCGGTCTTATGTACAATAGTTTGAAATAATAATGTTATGGATAAATTTGACTTTAAATGTTTCACATATATGTGAAAACAAAGCTTTGTCTGATTACTTAGCTGAAAACCATGAAATAAGAGGGATTAGCATAATCTGCCCCATAGCTACAATGCAGTGACTGATCAATAAGATAACAAAGCAAATGATGAAAACAATATTTAATTTCATCAAATAGCATAACAAATGTAAAATAATTTTAATTGTAAGGAGAGAATGTTAAAGCGCTCTCCAAGAATGTTAGATGCTACGCACATTTTAATTGTAAAATGCAAGAATAATATATATAAAAATTGTCGAATTTAATCTGCAAAAATAAACATACAATTTAATAAATTACTCTGCTCTCGATCTTATTTATTTCAATCCAATTCAAAATTCTTTATATTATATATGTGATTTCCTATGCATTAATTAGTTTTAAATATATATATAGTTGATAAATTCCATTCTTTGTTATGAGTCTCATTGTTTCTCCCTGACCTATGTCGGCTCGCGGTTAAAATAATATCTATATGTATCTTCAAGGTGGTCATCCGTAGGGTCGTGAGTCTTGGAGCACAGGTGAAGGAGTTGAAGTGCGGTCAGTCTCGAGATTTAACCATCTCATACTGGTCGGGCTTGGTATCTTTGCTTGGACTCTGGATTCTGTTGTGCGAATGTGCTAGCTTGACCGGTACAATATATATATATATAAAGTTGAAAGAAAAAGTAGAAATAAATACAGACAAAAATTATAGTAGATATTTTCTACATTCATTAAAATAAAATAAATAAATAAATAATAACTCTGATTTAAAATATTGTTATATATATTGTAACCGGTTGGGTTATATAGTACACCAATAATAATACTGTGTGTGCATATATATATATATAAAGTAAAGGAAAAGTAGAAATAAACACAGAATAATTTTTTGTAGATATTTTTTTTATATTTCATAAAATAAAATAATAATAAGTAAAGGGTTAAATAACTCTGGGCTTAAAGTAAAATTTCATTATGAAATTAATATTTTAAAAAGGTTTGAATAAATATAAATATTGCATTATTATTAATTATTACTCTGATTTTGAAATTTAAAAACACCCTATTGTATTTTTGAAATTTTAAATAATTAAACAAAATTTTTATCTATTAGAAATCCCCTAAGTAAAAATATCTATATGTTTTCAAAGGGATTAGTGAGATAAAAATAAAAACTCTGTTTCTAATAAAGCTTCTGTTATCAACTTAGATGATTCTATAAAAGGGCTGATAACAAATTAGCTCCAGTCTGGATAGTGATTTTGAAAAGAACAGTTCTGCTTGCAGTTTTGTAAGAGTTGGTCAGAAGAGTTTTTAATATTTTAAGCAGTGTCCAACTAGGCCAACTGCAAAGTCTGGGTAATGATTTTTGAAGAGAGCAGTTTGGATTGTAGTTTTTGTGAGAGCTGAACAGAACAGCTTGGCTACTAAAATTTTTTAAACAGCAGCAATTAGTTGACCAAAATGGATAGCTGAAGTTTATTGCTGGTAGCAGAGAGTTGGCAGTCCAGTTACCATAAACTGATGTAGCTGAAGGCAAGATAGAAGACTGTTTTCCTTAGCAGGAGTTTGAATTCACATGGAGAAAATTACCCACTTTTTATGCTGAAATTTATAGCCTGAAATCTATTAAATCAAGACAGCTGCTTGCCTGGAATAATCCTAGATAGAAAGAGACCAACAACAAATCAAGATTTTACATGGATTTTATACTTTTACCTGATGATGACAACAAACATGGATTATATTTTTCCAATGGACCAGAGAACCAGCTTGCTAAATAAATAATTATATATATATGCTGACTATCTAAAGGCAGAGAAGCCCAGATAAACATACAGTTGTGGTGAGTAGAGTTGTATATAATAATGAATTTTTAAATAATTTCTTTAGTAAAATGTCATTTTGAAAGTGATGCATGAATTTGTTTTTTTATGTTTATGGTGGGTGTATAGTTGAGCTGGGCTTTCTGGATGGAGTGTGTTCATGATGCTTGGACATATAGGCTCAGCACTGTCTAGACCTAGAGCTCCCAGAGTAGTCCAGTGGTAATTATATACAGGCCTCATGAATAGGCCTTGGTCTCATGAATAGACCTCATTTATATCCCTAAGTCTCACAGAGATGAGCAGGGTTGGTGCAGTGCCTTTTAATTTTTTTTCTGGATACTACTCTTTGAGGATGATCTGTCTGGGTACTTAGAAAGGGCAGTGCTTAAAAATGAGGTCTTTTCTCACAATGTCATGAAGCATTGTATGTTTGATAGTCCATGCTTGGCTATCTACTTATCATGGCATGGGAAGCTGCTGTTCATGTATTCACTTTTGCTATCTCACCCTGTCTACTGCATCAGCATTAACTAATCAAGCAGAAAGACAATTTAATATATATTTTTATGCTTAAAAAATGATATTATTCTTTCAATAAAAAAAGAGAATTTTAAATTGAAACAATTTTAAATTATATCTATATTTTATTTACACACACTGATAATAAAGAATTTATATGTTTTCTAAATGGACTATGAAAAAGATATATGTTATTACAATAAGTTTAAATAGGTAAATATAAAATTTTTAATATTTTTTAATGTCAATTTATTATTTAATATTCAGTTATATATTATAAATCGTGATATCTATGCTATTATATATAAATCATAAAATAATAATTAAATATATTTATTATATTTTCGTAAAAATTAATGTAACAATTTAAATTTAATAGTAATTATGTAAATTACAAAATGCAATAACTATTTTATATTTAATTGAAATGTTCTCATCATATGTCATAAAAACTGAATTCAAAGCTTTATATATATGTGTTTATAGAATCTAATTGAGAAATATTACAAAACCATATAATAACTTTTTGTTGTGTATATAATTTTGTATACTTTTTCAAAATCAGAGCCTTATCCTAAGTAAGACCCCAAATATCATTTAATTTTTTATTTTTTATTAATAATAAACTTGTATTTATTGTTAAAATTATATTCCATCATCTCGATCACACAGTACTAGAACTTCCCGTAAAATTTCCGAGCGATTTGATATGGATAATGTGATGTACTTAGTGTTTGGGGCATCCAGATGATCATCCCGGTTGGTACACAAAGAGGATATTTTTAAAGCCCATGCACTATATTTTATTTTAGTTCAGTCTGTAACTTAATTCAGAAGTACAGTATATTGGTATTTATGGCTAGAGCAAACATGATGATCACATGTTTTAAATGTCCCAGTGTTTTCATTGTTTCGATTTTGATTTCTTATGTATTTAATGGATGGGCACTAAGCTGGTATCCAGCTATGTTTATATAATTGCCTAAGCTGCAAGGCTCAATTGTTAGCCTGGTTCAAAGAAGACCCATTTTGAACTGTTACAAGATGGTCTGTTGGATTTTGTCTCTGGGATTTATTGTAACACCATTGAATTATTTATCTCAACAATGATGATGATGGATGGTTTATTTATTTATACTTACTTACTTTATAATGCTGGTTGAATTTGGAGAATTATGTTTTTAGTTGCCTTTCATTAGCTGGCTTAATCTCATTGATTTCTCAATGATCTCTATATCCAATCTGGCGTTCTATAAATATTATTACTATATATACTTTGTAAATTAGTGATATTTCAAATGTATATATTACATAGTTGAAGTTGATTTTGCCATCATCCTAGGTCATTATTTTCATCATGTTCCATCATCCATTGTTAATATATATATATATATAAATAAATATTTTATGGTTCATCCGTATGAAATCGTCATAATATCAATTTACCAATTGACGTTTCAAACTTTAGTTACACAAGCCATCCACAGAGTTATAAAAAGGTAGAAAGACGGTTGTAGAGGCGCTAATAATCACTGGTTTGAATAAAACATTAAAAATCTACCAATAGCAAAATGTTAGAATTAAGAATGTTTTTTTAAAAGAAATCTTCCTCAATAGGAGGAAGTTGCAATGATTACTTCTTTCTACTGCTTATCGACAATGTTCCCATTTTAAGTATCTCGAAGGATGCAATAGGTGATTTATCACATCTGGATATGATCCGGTACTAGAAAAATCGTTTATCTGAATCATGGGAGAGTGCTGATGATGATGATATTCGTATTAAGAGTTCATCTTCCTAACACTGACAGACGATTAATTTACAACGCGGCAAAGAAGCCTTTACAATTTTACAGAGATTTGGATAGACACCATTTAGATTCGGTAGGGATTTGAACTAGCTTCTGGTTATTATATTGCTGATCTTTGATGAGCAGAAAATGCTGCACATCTAAGGTATTGTTTATAGTGTTTTAATATGTCTGGTTACCGTTCGTAGGGTTCTTTTAGTATAACACAACTTAAGAGTTGACTTATTTATTTTTTGTTTCCTGATTGTTCATAAGATGAAGAAATAAGGCTTTTTATAAATTCTGTAATTAACTATTATTTGCTAAGAAAACAATTATTAATATATTTATTTCTTCTTCTAGATGTGTCATCTGAAATGGTTAATTGTCATTTAAAAGAGCTCTTGGTTGCTAGAAACGGTCTGAGTTGGGTGACGATGAGAAATTGAAACAAAAATATCTGTTCGTGTGTGTATCCTTCGTAAATAGAAAAAGATAAACTATTTGAAAATGGTGGATTTGAAATTATATTATATGGAGTTTTGATTGACTTTGTCTGATTAAATTTAATGGTGAGATGTATATATTATTTAGAAACAAGAAAATCATTCAATGTATTTTTTCCATGTTGCCATATGACAAAGTGTCATCATATACCCGAGCCAAATGAGGTGTTTAAAGATGATGATTCTAAAAAGCACGAGTTTCAGAAAAAGATCATGACAAATCAGTTACGCCTCCTTCCGAAAAAAGATATTTCCATGATAGATAAACCAAAAAATGTCTGTAATGCTGTCCAATAAGCACAATATTAAGAGACAATGTTTATCAAAAGCAATAATATGGTCTGGTAATTGCAACGCCATAGAGACAGATTAAAGTCATCACAATTGGAATGTTTTAAACAAAGGACACATCAAAACTGACCAGAATGTCACTTAAAGTAATGACTTTAAACTTTTTAAACAGAATAAAATGAATGAGAGTTTTAATATATGACGAATAGATATATCAGGTTTTAACGAAATCTGATATAATGCCCAAAGCAAACATGACAGAACCTATTGCAATTTACTATTGAGTTTAAAGAGGGTGATTTGGTCAGAATTTTTTGAAGTCCATAAAATTTGGACAGACACAAGATTTTTCAATTTAGGATTATTTTATTTTTTTATCTCTGTTTCAATAGGTGATTTATTAATAATAGCTTTAATGTTTTTTCCAAATAAGGTGTATGATTCTTTTATAGTCATAAGTTTTATCACTGGTTGAACTAAAATTTATTATGGTAACGTCACGATCCATTACAACTGTGGCAGATGACGTTATCATCAGCTAAAGCACAATTGATTTGTCATCATTTTATTATTATTTAATGCTTGTCTTTCTTTCTTGAAAATATTTTTAGAAGCGTAGCTTTTTTAAAAATATAATCTCTAGTTTGAATAAATTTAAATGATAAATAAAGTGAATCAATATCAAGAGCTTGATTAATATTATGCTATAATTTCTAAATAATCCAAAGAAATAAAGAAGAAAATTACTTTCTTTCGTAAATCAAATTACCTGTAGTGGCTTTAGATAAATTGTAAATCTGTTTGGATTGATACATAATACTAGACAAATTTAATTAGCATTTGCAATTTTTTCTTTTGTTTTAAGTTGTTACCACCTTAATCTTAAACGATCGTAAAATCAAAAATATCAAAATTTATTCATATATGATGTATTTATTAATAAAGAAACCAAATAGCAATATTTACTTATTTAATGTCTTTTCCTTCCTGTGCCTTTACTGTAAAAGAGTTTAAAAAATAATATTGCTGGTTTTCTTAGAATAATTTTACTAACATTGATAATAATTGTTTCGTGAAACATACAATTTTACAGCAAGTAAGATAACGCTGTGATTTTTGTGCACGCTTAACAAAAAAGATAAATTAAAGCATCTGCATTTACCTAATGCTCTTTCAAATACACGGCTTAAAATTTCTCCCTGTAGAGGTTAGTAATGTTAAAAACGAAGATTTGCATTTTAAGTTAAGATATAAAATACATATTTTAAGTATTCCATCCTAAAAAGAAACTTTAATATCAATACACTGACTTTTCGACTTGGTCACATAAGCCATCCACAGATATAAAAGGTAGAAAGACGGCTAGAAAAGTTAATCACTGGTTTGAATAAAACATTAAAAATGTCCCAGCCATTAATACCGTTAAATTAAGAATGTTTTTTAAAGAAATCTTTCCAAATAGGAGGAAGTTTGCACGATTATCTGCCGTTGATACAATCTGGCCTTATTCAATGGCTTCCTTGATTTTGCATTGG
>JAQFVV010006568.1:666721-766547 GCA_028023455.1 Epiperipatus broadwayi | reverse complement strand
AGATGGCGATAAGTGTTCAGCATCACAGTGCATCAAGAGTTACAAAAATTCAAGAAATTACAAGTTTAAGGGGAGTTGGAGTGGAGAATCCAACACGAAACAGTTGTTAAGTGCTTATAAAATTAATTTCTAAGCATGGATGGGTATAAAAACCCTAAATCTGCCATTGGCAAGCTAATATCTGAAACTGCTATTAGTCCTATATCGACCGATAGTGGTGAAAACAATCATTCTGATGTAATTTCCAAATCGTTATCAAACGCTAATGAAAACCTAATAGTCAATCAAAAACCTACTAAAACATGTAATTACAACCCTAGTAACAATCTACATAAAGCTACAGAAAAATCTGATTTAAAAAAAAAAAAACAATACTTACATTGAAACTAACTTAAATACTGGAGAAATTCTTAAAAATCCACAAGAGGCTGATAAAAGCTTTTTACATGACTCTTTTAACCATAATAAGCTTATTTCAAATCCTAGAGCAATTCAAACAACAGTATTAGATTCAGAACAAAAAATCATAATCATCAGGGTAAAACACAACTTTTAGAAGTGTCAGGAAGTAAGGAGATTAAAACTTTAAATGTTAGGGATAAAAGTTTTAAAAAAACGCAAGAGGGTGCAAAACCAAAAAATAACGTAAATTATAAAGATATTTACAACGGACCTTCTACTAAAGAAAATAAATGTTCTAACCAAATTGAAATAACTGATTTACATCAAACAAATCATAATATAACAAAATCTAAAAGTACAAATCAAAATATACACAGCAACAGTAGAAACGAACTCGAAATATCTGAAAATCAAACAGTTAATTTTACTGTTAAAAAGCGGTTTGATCGTAATGAACGTTGTACTGATGAAACGGAAAGTAATTTCAAAACACCTGAAACATACTTTACACATCATAATTTAACTAAAGATAAGAATAGAAACCAAAACTCATCCAGTTTCCAAAGATCATATGCAGAAGCAGTTCAAAATATGAATTCTATTCCGATGCAGTCTGAAATGAATATCAAACAAGACGGTAGCTCATTCCTTAGTTATATAGATTTTGATACTGATGAAGCAACACAAAATACAAGCAACCTCCAGAATTCAAACATAACTCAAGATAATGATGAAGCATATTAAAATATTCATATAAAATTCAACAACTCTATTGCTGAAAAATTACTTAAATCGTTTGCTAACTATACAAACAATAAAAACGCTTATTTTAACAACTACTGACCAGAGTGGTAATTTTTTCAAATTCCCTCTGGAAAAATTCTCCAAAATGATAATAGAGAAAAAAAATAGA
This sequence comes from Epiperipatus broadwayi, assembly GCA_028023455.1. Taxonomy (NCBI): domain Eukaryota; kingdom Metazoa; phylum Onychophora; class Udeonychophora; order Euonychophora; family Peripatidae; genus Epiperipatus; species Epiperipatus broadwayi. The sequence goes on along the minus strand of JAQFVV010006568.1, from coordinate 765,232 downwards.
AATAGTTATCAACAGAATTCTCTCACATCCCAATGACAGATATATTATCACTGAATTTAAGACATGGGGTGAAAGAAACACATTCAGAAACACAATTAAAATGCTAGATGATAAATACATCATCACCATCGATAACAATAGATCCACCACTCTTCAGGGAATCATCAAAGATTGTTTACTAAATTTTGATCATGCCGAACTTCAATCCATCTTAGAAAACTATGGTAAAATAAGCAATTTCCAATACTGGTTTAATCCGTATACAAAAAACCACATTCAATCAAACACGGCCTCATTCACTATTACCTTAAATAAGGGGATAAACTCCACAGACATCCCAACAGTTGTTCATTTGCGTGGATCCCCTATGGTACTCTCACTTCGCAGAGTCTCACCCCAGTGCTTTCACTGCTTTGAACGCACACACTTAATTAAAGACTGCTTGGCCAGGATCTGTAAAACCTGTGGACTCAAGAAGAACAAAACACATAAATGCAATAAAAAAACAGAACCAGAAAAAACCTCCAACAGGATTATCACAGCTAATTTAATTCAACTTGATTCTCTACACACTGAGAACACTTTTTCCAACAAGATACTACATAATACAGAAACAAATCAAAATTTATCCTTAACAAAAACACTTCAACCAAGCTCAGAATCCAAAACCACTAACTGTGTTACTGAAATTCAAATGCCTCAAATCACCAGAACTGGCTCATCCTGATACCAAATCAACACAGATGCAACACAACACCACTATTACCTCACCCTCTTTAATTGGTTCAAATGGTTCAAAGACAAACATTACCAACAAACCAGATAACAATCCCCATGAACATGCACAAAGTCTATGATGAAATAGACAGTGTATCAACATATGAGTTCAGTGATTCAAGTGAAGAAACTGACATTGAGTCAGATGAGACTATGATAAATATTCAACCTACTAACACAGATATTTCCAAAACTCAACATCAAGAGACAAAAGAGAAAAGACAAAAAAGAAAAAGAGAAAAGAAAAAACATACACACTCCAGTGGACCTAGTTCTGATGATGATATACAAAACAAATCCAATAACTCAAAAGCAACTCTACCTATAAATCCTACAACTTCAAAAGACAAATCCAACAAAAGGAGAAAGGGCGGTACTTTATTGCTAACCAAAAATATGCAACTGACTAATGAGCAAGAACTTTCAATAAATGAGAATATATCTAAAGATGTCACAGCCCAAGCAAACACTCAACATAATGATGTAGAAGTTATGCTACCGGAAACCATTGACTTCGGTCAGTCAGTAGACTCTCCTGTGGACTGGTCACCTACTCCAGGAGACACATAACAACTCGCAGCTAATTCAACTGTTGATTTATACAATGAATTCACTGACACATCTTTCTACCTGAAAATTTTAAAAACAAAACATAATGTATCTTAAAATTGTTGTTACCAATGTGAGAGGCCAAAACTCTCTACAATGTATATATGCCATAAGACAGTGGTTGAATATTCACACACCCCACATCTTCCTTATGGCCGAAACTAAATTCCACATAAAATCAAACTTACAAATCACTCAGATTCTAGAAAACTTTGGTTACACTAAATTCTCTATTGCCACCACTGCTTCCGGAGGGGTAGGTTTCATCATTAACAAAAATAAACCACCTAATGATTTCAACATTTTATACTTAGATGGTAACATAGTCATAATCAAAGTTAACTACAGTGGCTTCATCTTCAACATCCTGTTCATTTATATTCAAAACACAGTCAATAATTTTCATCACATCATACATACAATAAATATGGTACTACACTCCAACTTATCACCGACACTTCTCCTAGGTGACTTCAATGTGAACTATGCCCACTTCAACAATAAATACTTACACCTAATCAATAAAACTCTCATTGCAGTAAGGGATTTCTGCCCCCGGGATTCTTCACCTTCTACACTCAAAGCTGTAAAAGTCTCATAGATCTTTTCTACTATTCACCAGAATTGCACTTCCAAATTGAAGCACAGCTTCAACTGGTAACATACTCAGACCACCTCGCACAAATTATCAAAATTCTTCCTGACAAGACACTTTACACTGGAGAATAGTCGCCAAACTCTCCGCATGATAACCCGCACAACAGCGACTGAAGCTATCATCTCAGAGTCCTATATTTACTTCAAAAAAATTGACATTCTATCACAACCCATTGACGTTACATGGTTTGCATTCATTGAAGTCATACAATCACTCATAAGTAACTACACACGAAAGCTGAAAGGTCCAGTTAAATTGCTTAATGATTTACAAAACATAAGCGCCAAACTTAAAGAAATTACAAGTAACACAGACAACATTAAAGATATTATTTCCTTAAAATTGAAATACAAAACACAACAGGAAAAACTAGAAGAATACCTATCCATCAAGAGAGCAAAATTGTTCCTTGAATCTCAACATTGCTGGACCCGTGGTTACATTCGCTGGGCCCTTGGAACATCAAGAATAAAAAATACACCCTCAATAATTATTTCTAATGGGGAATCCTGGATTGGTCAACAAATGTTGGAAGGCATTAAGCATCACTTCCAGGAAATTCTTCAAAAAGATCCTGAAACACCACTCACTATATGGAAAAATCAAGAAGTTCCAGACATGCATTGCATAACAGAATCCATGCTACAAAACAAAATCACCTCCCTTAGGGATCGAATACATCCTGGGCTTCATGGCATTCCACACTTCATTCTAGCCCACCTCAGCAAATTTTCAATACCAATTATCCATAGAATGATAGACCACCTAACAGATGGAAACAAAATTATCCCCAATCTTTACCCGATTGCCATGGTACTCTTTCTTAAGAAAAATAAACTGCCATCAAAGCTCATGAGTCTTCGACCCATCTCAATGTCCCCTCTAATTATAAAAATCATTGAATCCACTATAAAAGATATCATTCAAGAAGGTATTCTCAAATACATTTCTCCATCCCAGTTTGCCAAAAAAGGCTCATCAACCACCCTAGCTATGGCCCAAGTTAAATCCCTAGTTGATCACTTAAGAACAAACAGGAAATCTAAACCAATTGCTATTCAATTGGACATAGCTGCCGCATTTGATTCAGTCAGGATCAACATCCTGCTTAAAACTCTGGCTGACTATGAGGTACCCAAGCCATACATCCAAATCATAAGTAATCTTCTTAGAAACAGACACATACTGATATCCTTAGATGGAAGAATCTGTGACAGTTTCAAACCATCACATTCAATTCCACAAGGATCCCCTCTTAGTGCGATTCTTTTCATTGCTTACATCAATCCACTCCTGTTAGACATTCAAAGACAACTTCCAGGAGTCTACATTCCCAAACTAAAGAGGGAGATAGGAATCCTCGCATATATGGAAGATATCTTCATAGTCTTGCCATCACAAAAATATCTTGGTCATCTCAACAAAATTTTAAATGACTACACTCACCAATATAAACTTTCCTTCAATCTTCAAAAATCATCTGCACGGAGAATTGCTACAGGGAAGAAGATAACAACTAACTTCCTTGAACAACCACAGAATTTCCTAGATATTCCCTTTCACAAACCACCTACTATCATCACATTACAAATACAAAATGAAATATTAAAATCTGCCAGCAAAATAACAACATCACTTGCTAAGGTTTACCTTTCACTTCATGGCAGGGTGGCCTTACTTAACATGGTCCTTTTCCCCAAAATTAATTCCCCAAAATTAATTATTACCTCCCAATTATTAAACCTACCAAAATCTTTGTCAGAAAAATTAACTCACTTTGCTCTAGGTTGTTCTGGGGTGGGAAAACTGTTGCCATCAGTCTAGAAGGCATGCACTGTCCCTACTGGCAGAATGGTCTTTCACTCCACTCCCCCTATACATTTTTTCTCCAAAAAAGCCACAATCTTATTCATACATTAACCCTTATTTTTGATAACTTCCAAGTCTATATGCCAGTTGACCCCACTGACCGACCACCACCTCTCAAACAAGATTGGATATCATCCTTAACCTCTGCTTCTCAATGCCTTTACAACTGTCCTGCAACTGCTTATTCCTCCAAAATGAAATACTGGGACGCATATAATCTACAGCATCCTCAAACATATTCTCCTATTTCCAGACTTAACATATCCAACAAGAAAATCATATCACAGTTTAAATTTTGGAGCCTCGAAGCAAAATTCCTGGACTTCATAATTAAAATAAATCTTGATGCCCTACCAACTAAATGGTTAGAAGAGGATTCAATAACATTGACCCACTATGCCAACTCTGTGGCCAGGAATCAGAGACATTTGAGCACATTTTAAACATCTGCCCCAATCTCAACAGTATCAGACAATTAATTCACACAAACTCAAAGATCAACTTTCAAATAATTAACCCAATCCAGCACTGCCTTGGCACAAAAACATTTGCTTGGATAAGACTATCCACATTCCTCACCTTTTTCATCTGGTCCATCCGCTGCAAGCTAGCCTTTGAAGGAGCTCATTTAAATCCTCTCCAACTCTTCATTAATATCAACAGCATCAAAAAAAAAGATGAAATCCTCTCTACCTCTACGACCTTCTTTGAGACATGGAGACTGTTTGAAGTCCCGATACAACAATAATGCAAACACTGCAACAAACTCACATCAAACCCACCATCAAAAAGAAATATATTTAATATCCCTATAAATATTCTATGGTCACTCTAAGCATCAACCTGTTGCAGGAACACAATGTCGTTCAATGGAAATACTGCAACCACTATCAATACAAAGTTGTACAAAATAGACCAATGTCCACATAATAATACATGCATGAGAACTCTTAACCTTTTAACCAAGCTAAACCTGTTATCCTGTATATCATAATACTATGCATATTTTGTGTTAAATAAATTTATTGATAAAAAAAAGGGAATCACTACAAACCAAGTGGGTAACCAACATTAAAAGGAATAACTAAACAAATAACAAAAAATCACTTTGATTTTGATATATCTCACTTTACCATGACTTAGAGGCAACTTTAAAGAAATATAAATCTCAAGAAGGAAAGCAGTACTGACATAGCAGTAATAAAAACATCAATAAGATTGATGAAAATTTTGCCATTATATTATAACAAAACCCTATTTACCTCTCACTAGACAGATGTGTGCTACTGAATATGTATATGATGTATCAATATATGTGCCTGTGTATTTTTATTTAATTAAGTGATTTGACCTAAAATATTATTATTCAAACTTATGGGTTATTCTTGCAATATATCCCCAACGCATATTTATGGTCATCCGAAGGACACTAAGTGCCAATCCTATACGAATATAAGAATTATGTGAAGTGGGCATATTACCAACAAGAATACTATTTACATAATGTGAGAGAGGTTTTGACCATGAGCTAGCTCAGTCTCATGGTCGCGTGGCATCACAGCTGCGAGTAGCTACGAATGGGGTTAAGAGTTCTCTTTTATTTTTATTTTTAAACATAAAAATAAATAAAATAATCATAAACTAATTAAATGGATTTATAAACAATTAAACTAAGTCAATACTCTACTTTCTTGATATATTTATTTAATATTATAAAAAAAACAATATTTAGCACTCTGTCATTTCAAATCGCAATCATACGTCATTCTTTTTAATAGATCTCTCATACATATCTCAAGTAATGAAGGTCGATACTACGAAAAGTTTGTATCATGAGACTTTCAACACTAGTTACTTTATTACGTCCGTAATGGAATGAAGCTTTAAAGAAATCTTATAAAGTTAGTTCGCACATCACCTTCACTGATTATTGCAAAATGCAAAATTTCCTATTTATAAAGAAGATTTGATAAGATCAATGATTAAAGTTCTTTACCTGGCTTTCCCGGAAAGTAGTAGAAGCAATTTTTATTTATTTCTTATATAGTTCCGTTCCGCAGGTAAATTAGGCAATTCAAGGTAACGATTTGAGATCATTATGTCCATTGTCCGACAAGGTTCATTTGATTCCATGCTGGAATTATATGTTGTTTCAAAGCATCATGGTTTTATTGAGGCAGCTCCAGCAGGTTGGGATCAGGGTCCTGAATCCAATGCGGCTTCTCTTACTCCGACATTTCTTTTGAAATCGCCGTTATATATTTTAAATATTAAATCCATTTAGGAGTTCACTGTTGTAGCTCTGCCGGAAAAAGATCCTATGCATTCTAGGTGGCTTGCTTTTATATCCCCTTGATTTGTTCTAGAAGCTTCTTTTTATCTCACTTCCGATTTTCAATGTGGAATAACCAGATCTGTTAGACATGTGAAAACTCGTGTCGTAGCTTCTATTGTAATATAACAGAAAATAAAATCTCATTCTGCCAGAAAACTGTAGTTTTTTCAACGTGAAACAAAAATCTCATTTCTCTCTTTTCACTACTTAATTCATTCATACACACATATATATCATTTAAAATAACACAGTTTCTCCCCCCCCCCCCCGTGTTTATGTATTTGTAACCACCACCACATAATAAACAAAATTAAATATTATATATATACACATCTATATGTGTTTGCCGATTAAATAATTTATTTGTGACTGGGTTCAAACCCATTCTGTCACAATATTTAAAGAACAAAATGGTCACTCTGCATTTTTGCAGATCTCAACCTGGAGAGAGCTTCCTCGGACATACGAAAAAATGAGGTGGAGCTTTTTTACCCTTAAGCCTTACTGTCTGATGATGAGGATTCTGAAGAAGTGAAATCCGAATTATTAGCTTAGATTTCCTAAAATACATATATTAAAAAATAGCGAGTTCATTGAACTAAGAATAATTTGCTTATGTCAGCAATGCCTATATTAATGGAGTAGATGTTTTATTCACATCCATTACTTAAACTAAATAACAAATAAAATAATTGCCGAAGCATAGCGACTTGAACTTTTTCAAAATCAAATTAGAATAAAACAATCATGACTATAATGTTACTCCCTTTTATTTAGAGATTTCCCAAATGCAAATTTCATTTAAACCCTCTCTAATATCTCATCAAAGTACACTAAAATCTATTGCGATAAATATTCATTTCCTTCTCACAAACTCAAATTAGTGCTCTAATAATAAAATACCAACACACAATATTCATTTTATTGACAGATCGCCATTATGAAGTATAGGTATTATTGGATTACGTTTAATACAGTAATTCCACCTCAGTGAATAAAAAATGAGCTAAATAGATACACCCTCATTTGGGAGAGCATTAGATTGACCAATCAATCATGGGCTGATTGAAAATATTTAAGAAAGGTTTCAATTCCCTGAATTACATTTATTGACACATAAATACTTAAACACTTTAAATCATAAATTAATAAATAATAGGAAACCACCACAAGTAAAAAAATATAAAATAAAAAGGAAAAAAAAGGCATTTTTAAAAGAAACTAATGAAGTTGAATTAATCTTATAGAGAGCAATGACAAAAGCAAAAATCACAAAAGCTATGTAAGTTTTACGTATTTTACGAAGCGTGTTTATCTAGGATAGGGTATCAATATTTAATTACTGATGTTACAAAAGCCATTTAAAACAAGAAAAGTGAATTATATATTTTAGAAATAATTCTTTTGGCGGTAATATTACCTTCCAACAAGTCCTTTCATGTGTATGCTTCATAAATGCTTGCAAGTTCCTTTTGGAGAGTGAAATGAGGCACATATTCCATCAATGAAAGAGCTAGCTATTTTTTATTATTCAGCAAAATTCATTCACCAACAGATCTCTTTATGATTTCAGGAGGCATTAGAGGGTTTCACAGTAGCATACTGATGTTACTGGGAAAGGCATGGAAACAACTGCTATGCACCCTGACTTTAGCATACATTTTTGCATATAGTGAATCATAAAATAGATCGACATAAATTTGAACTGTAACTCGTTCACTATAGTAATCTGATCCTCATCACTCTCTTTTTTGGGGGTATTTATACAATTTTTGCCATTGCTCCAGCATATTCTATCTTTCCATAGCTTCAGGCATTGTTTTATTCATTTCATTTAAAATAATTTGCTCTATTGTGATTCTAAGATACACTCTTCCGATAAATCTTTTAAGGCTTTTGTTATGAATCCATTTTTAGTTCGCAAATGGATTACTAAGATAAAATAAAATTAATTTAAGATAAGTCCCTTTCCATTCATAAATAAAAGTAAATGCATTACCCTTTGTTGAGTAGCCTAAATGACTTTCCAGATTTATCCAAAAGAATGTGACCTTTAATCACTAAAATTTAATAGAAAAATATAAAAGTAGTTTTTAAGCAAATCTATTCAACGGACTTTACTATTAATATTTATAATATGCGCATATATATAATATCACACACAAAAATATGTAATAAATCAATCTTATTAAAATTAACATCATTTAAACCTTATTACAGAAATTAAAGTAAAATTAAAACATTCATTATTAAATGAATATAACAAGGCTAAGAAAAAAAAATAGGTTTGGTGTGCATATGAATATAAAACTATCCATTAAACAAATTTATATTAAAAAGTAGAGATCAGGTTTGATCTCAGGATAGTGCTAAATAAGTCATGAGATTTGTATCGAGTTGGGATTTAATCATTTCAATATATATTAAAACAGGTCTGTTATATGGCACACAATAATATTGTGTGTGTGTATATATATATATATATATATATATATATATATATATAGTAAAAGAAAAGTAAAAATAAACACTGACATAAATATTGTAAATATTTTTTTACATTTTTCTAAAATAAAAATATTACATTCAAAGATCAGCCTTTCAAGCTAATTGTGTATGTGACTTTTGCGAGTGTTAAATAATAAATGAATACTTCCCTCTACAACACAAGATATAGTATTTATGCAGAAATAAAAGGAATCCTCTTATTCTTACGACTCAAATTCTTTTATATGAGTACAGTTGAGGAGAGTGTGAGAGTAGAACTCTCACTTTAAATTACTATCTATGATGTTTGGATGAATGACGTTGGTGAAATTGTCTACAATTTACTAAATGTCACTCTAACTGAAACTTAATTATAAGTAAATAAGCATTTATTTTAATATGATGCTATGTGTATAATTGTATTACAATGTAATACAATTATACACATAGCATCATATAAAAATAAATGCTTGTTTATTTAAAATAATAGTAAATAAAGAGTTAAATAATTATGAATTTAAACAGAATTTTATGATAGATTAAAACATTTTAAAAAGATCTAAATATCATTTGTAACTCTGATTTTGATAATTGTAAAAATATCTATCTTTGAAAATCTTTTAATTAATGCTTCTATGCATTTGTTTATCTATTTTTAAAAATCATTGTAGATTAAAAATTCCAAATGATTAAAGTAAAATCATGTAGATTATACATTTGGTAAAAATTCAGAGTTGCTTCCAAAAGTAGTTTGTAATTAAAAGTGATTTGAAAAGAGTAAAATTGATTTTAATCAGGATAAAGATTGGACAGAAAAAAACTCTGTTTTCAGTTACTATGGTTTTATCACCTCAATATTAAAAAGGATTAGACAGATTGAAAACAGACTGCAATGTGTTTTTATCACCTCAGATGATTCTATAAAAGAGCTGATAAAATATCAGTTCTGTTTGGCTTGAAGTTTTTTAACAGCTGGCTAGAAGTCTCATTTTCAGTTTTGAACAGTCTGTTTTAAAGTGTTGAAAAGCAGTTGGCTAATAGACCAGTTGCCAAGTTGTTTTTAGCTGGCCAGAGATGGTAGGCAGATTTATACAGAACTTCCATGAGATGTAGCTGATGTCATGGCAGGAGATGCAGTAGCAGTCTATAGTTCAATGGTGGAGTTTGAATTCACATGGATAAAAATGACTCACTTCTTTGTGTTAAAATTTATAGTCTTTGCTGGCTAAAGCTCATCAAGCCCTAAACAGAAAAAAGCTCATGGCATACCAACAAATTACTTGAAAGCCTTCCCTGATTCTGACATTTTATCTGGATTATACTTTGCCTAATGATGACAATGACCAAAACTAAGCTCACCAAGAGCAACTCAGAAAGTGAAGCATTGATAAATGTATATACAATGGTGAGTAGTATTATATATAATGAGAATGAAATTTTAAATAATTTCTTTGGTAAAAATGACACTTAAAAATCTATATATTTTTAAAAAATAATAAGTAAATAATTTTGCTTGAATTGAATTAAAATCTAAAAGTAATGATTGATTCATAGACAATTTATTTTGAAAAAAAGAAAGAGGACTTCAAAAATCTTTTTAGATTAATTTAAAGATGCAGTTAATTAATTGTGAATAACATGTCATAAAAAAACAACTTTTAAGTTATTTGTCAAAAAATTGACTTTATTTTTTTTTTTTTAGAAAAGGTAAAAGATGACATTTTTATTGACTGAAAAAAATACTAATTAATAATTTTAATGCATATCATCTATATGTTTATAGATACACACATATGTGTAAATTTTATGTTATAATTTTCAAATGGAATTAATTAGAAAAGATATTTTTAATAATTTTATTAGTTTGATAAATTCAAATAAGTTCATTTTATGTCCAGCCACATGCCTGTGTGCGGAATAGCTTTTAAATAAACTTAATGTATTATTCATGTAAATCATAATGTAATAACTTGAGTTTAATAATTTTGTAAATTACAAATGTGATAATTTTTATTGTTTATTAATTAAAACCAGAAGGTTTCTAATTATTAGTAAACTTGTGTTCAATTATTAAAATGATTCCAGTGGCTTTAAATATTTTTAGAACATCTGTTTTCATCATTTCTTGGTTAAATACAGTAATAGAGCTCATGTTCCCCTAAACTAGATTTGATTACAATGGGCTGAATATATAAATGGGGGTATATATTAATGCTTTTAGGCATACATAGATGATCAATCATCACTCTGGTTGTGCAAAAACCCATGTACTAAACTTTGTTCAGTTCAGTTTATTAGAAATTAAGTTTATTGTTGAACAGTACATTAATGGTACTAAGTGGTCAGAGCATTGAATGATCAGCATGTTTTAATATCCCAGAAATATTATTCTGATTTTTATGATTATGTATTCTAATGGATGAGCATGCATCTAAATTAAAGTTTAAATAATTGCCCAAGCAGGCAAAGACTCAATAGTTAACCTGGTCTATAGAAGACCCATTTCCAATCCAGTCACCAGATTGACTGTTGATTTTATTCTGATTTATTGTATTGATTTATGTTGATGAATAGTATTATGAGTATTACTTACTCTTACTTTTTATCATGCTGGTTAGTGGATTTATAATCATACTTATAGTTGTTCTTCTGAGTTAAGTGGCTGATCCCTCAGAAATTATATGATCTCATACTCTCTTTAATATATATCTTGGTTATATATTTATTTGATACTAAACATTAATTTTCCATTTTTTTAACAACATCTTACTATTATATTACTTTATTTAATAAATTTTAAATTGAATTAACCAGGGTGAATATGTTCAATCATCCCAATGCAAACTATTTCTTTATTCTCCCATCCTGTCACAATGTGTGTATATATATATATATATATATATATATATACATGTGATATATATATATAAGCTTAGCATATATATATATATATATATATATATATATATTCTGACCTTGCTCTTGTGCATCCTCACTTCAGAATATATGATATAAAATAAAATGGGTTCTAGCTCAGTTAATAATTAATAAATAAAATATTCAGCATTAAAATTAAAATGTTTCACTAGCTCAAATTTAAAATACGAATAAGGTTCAGTTTATAAAATAAATTAAATAAATATTTAATATTTTCATGAGACTTGAAGTGAAAATACAGGTGACAAGATAGATTACATTGAGCCAATATCCCACAGGATACTACCTCAATGGCATAAGAACACTATCCCCCCTTTTATTACTATTTCAAATAACAAACTCATAGTATTCTTATGACTTTAATAACTTCTACTCACTAAGATTAAACTAATAATTAAATCTTAATCTTCTATTTAACAATAATCTAGCTCAAATAAAATAATCTCAGGTCCATAAAGTTTATTCTAAATTAATAAAAATACAGTAGTAAAATATGAGAAGGGATTTTATGTCATAATCTACTACACTTAAACTAATAATAAATAATAATAATAATAATAATATTCTTCATTGTTTAACTACTTCTGTGTATCTTTTCTTTTTACTATAATTTTATTACCATAATAAAATAATGAAATAATATAATATGATCTTATATCTCCATGTAATGATATAATAAATACGTGGTAGCATTTTAATAATCTGACAAACAAAATATGTGTGGTAACTGATAGCATATAATTTAATATAGTATTGTGATAACTGATTTATGACCAATAAAATAATGTAAGATTATGATTATTTAATTATAATGAATACCAATAAAATATTTAAAATTCTTAAAATAATTCTCTATTTATCTTTTGTGCAAAATTATATATTTGTTTCGATTATTATGCATATATCGTGTTTTCATGCAACGATGTGGAGAAATAAATAACTCGGACACAAAAATTTTTAAATAACAAAATTTAATAAAGTTTATTACTAACAACAAATAAATAAACAATTTATTTACACTATTTACAGTGGATATCCTTACCTCTTTTACTTTACAGTTTGATCTACCGGATTATAAAAAAAATAATTTATATTTCAATTATCTCTTTATTTAGATTTAAGACAAAATTTAAAAAAAATGTTACTATTTGGTTCCTTATTATGGTTAACTTATTACAAATATATTTATTTACTTTATTAACAACAGCATTTTATCCTTAATATTATTAAACTATCTTATTTTAAAAAATTCATGCTTAGAAAAACATTCTATAGAAAACAAAATTTTATAATGAGTATGGACTTCAAATATTAAAAAAAAATTTCATCTTGCAAAGTAAAAGATGTTATACAAAATATTATCCAAAAATTCAGTACTAGATTTTAGTATTTATCACACAATGTTTACTAATCATAATATATTCTTATTTAAGCCTTACTTTAGTATGATATAAGTGTAATCATTAATATCTTTCTGTTAATCAATAAACAAAAATATACTATGCATATTGTTTACATAATTTACTTTGTACTATTGTATTTTAAAAATATGCAATACTTATTTTTCTCTTAAAAAAATAATACTAAATCATTTAAAATTATTATCACTTTAAAAAAAATATCTTTCTTTAGATACCTTATTTTAAAAAGTTTATATTTCATTTCCGAAATAAAATTCAAAATATAGTCTATGATTCTTTTCTTTCCTTAGGATACTTTGGATCTTCAATTTTAAGTTATAACGTCATATTCCTTCTAAGCAAATAAACCAATCTTATACAAAACAATAGCAAAACCTTAGTTCTAAATTATTTATCATTTCTCTTAAACATATCTTACTGAATGATGCAGTTACATGAAATAAAGATAGCGAAAACAGATGCATAGGATTAAGGTAGAAAGCTAGAGTATTATCTTAACATATCTCAAAACCATGGCATAGTGCAAAGAGGTATGACATTTACCTGCCTAATATCCTCTAATACAGGGACGATGTTAAAGCTATTTATTCAGCTTTATTAGAACATCAAATATTTAAAGAAATATAAACACTGTCCAAATAAAATGTGTATCAGTCATAGGGCTTTGTTAACTATGCTGATATTCACATAAAGACTAAATATTATTTCCATTCCTTATAACATCCTATTTCTTAAAACATCATCTTGGTTTCCTGTTCACTAAGTACTTCCAAGCCACTATCTCAACATTATTTCTCAAGATTTTCCACATCTTACATCGATAAATAAATATCTGCATTTTACAAAACAATAAATAAAATTCATTAATAGTTAAACAATCTTACTATCCCATAAGAAAAGTTGCTTACTTAATTGCTCTGTATGTTTAATCATATACAATCTACTTAGACAATATTTGAATATCCAATAACATGAAAATTTTAAAAGAATCACATAATTATTTGCTATGTTGGATTATATCACTAATAAAAATAAAAAAAATTGTTGTATGCATATTTTCAAATCAATCCTATCTAATAATGTTTTTTTTAAAAATGTTGTATGAAATGCAGTACATGTAAGTAAAAAACTTTTACCCTTCATTCTTCCAATTTATGGATGATCTAAAGAAAACAAAAAAAATATATATTATAAATTATCAATAGTTATTATTATTACCAATAACCTTTATCTAGTCATCGTGTTCAGTAGGCTTTTCTTTATCCACTTGAGCATTGCAGATATAAAAAAATTCACACCCATACACTTTATCTTAAAATATTTTTAGCTAAATTATTAGATTGTTATATTATAAAATTTTAATATTAATAAATTAATGTTTTTTATGTTTTTCCTAATCTTATATAAAAATTTAGATTTAAACTAGGTTAACAAAATAAAAGAATCAAAACTATAATTACATATTTTCTTGACGATAATTCCTGATAAGTCCAAAATGTTTATTATTTTCTCTAGAGTTTTTAAAATGTTCTTCTCCAAACACGTTAAAGTTTAAAATAAAAATAATTATTAATCCATTTAGTAAAATTTATAAAAATAATCCTTGGTTTTAGTATTTAGGACGATAATTATTAAATCATAATATTAAAGAATTATTCCCACAAAGCTTCTTAATCTTCTCTACCAATATTCTCTCCGTATCCAAAGCATCAATCCATCTAAATTAACTTTAAAAATATTCGATAAACTTTTAAGTACTATTTGTATTTCCATGGATCCATCTTTTATTCAACTATGTGTTCACTTTTTTATATATGTTTCCTTCTTGATACATTTAAACTTTCATTTGATATTTTATATATATCACTTTAAAAAATAAATAAAAAAGTTACCTTCAGAAAGGATATAACATTTTACTCCTTTGAATATCATATTATATAAACGATTCATAAGATATAATTGTCTTATTACTATTTAAAAAATAAATCTTGGATAGGCTTATAAATAATAATGCATCTCCAATTTTTTCATTAGACTCCGTATGATGTCCGAGCTGTGGTTTTTATGTACCAAAACAGTTCTTCGGTGAAATATTAATAAAGCTGTATCAATAAATATTCCAAATATTTTTTTAGCATTACAACTTATATCCATTTTATTTCGTAGTATATCCATCTCTTATTGTGAAGTTTAGGTTAAATTTTTAGATAAAATACTACTGATAAAGGAACTTTAAAAAATTTAACAAAGCATGTTAAACGAAATTATTAAAATATTTTTTAGTTTACACTCTCTTTTTTTTTTTTCAAGTTACTTTTAAAATATTACTTAGTTTTTGCAAATAAATTATGAGAGAGCGCTAAAATTGACTAAAATAATAATTTTAAAATACTATCTCTTTGATAGCTATAATTTACCTTTCTCTGGTTTCAATACATTATTAATCTCCCCCGATAACTTAGTTATGACGATATTTATAGTCTGTAAAAATACCTATTCCTATTGGTTAATTCTTACTTTAGCTTGAGAACAAATTTACATATTTTTAGTTTATAGTAGAATTAAATTTCAAAATTAGAAATTGTGACGTAATGAACTTAAAATATTATTTAAAATACCACTTTTAATTCAATTATAAATAACTTTATTTAAATTATTTTAATCTTTTAAAATAACTTTTAAAATAACATTTAATAACTTATTCCATTTCTTAATATTCAATTTATCTATTTTTATTTAAATAAAACATTTAATTTTTATATTATGAATTTATTCGTCTTTATTACATTATTTAAAACATTACATACGATAGTTAACTTAATATTTATTATTATTTGCTTTTATAATAGGCAATAATTCCATCCAATCCTATACTGCAATTTCAAAATATTTTAAACTTTGTTATTAATTCAAACAAGCAGTGTGTGAAAGTATATAGTATACAAGTCACATGATTAATAACTTTGACAGACGATTTTTAATCTATTTCTCTGCCTAGACTAATAAAATTGATACACTTATTATATTATATAAAATAATTATAAAAATTTGGAAGAATAATTTAGAAAATATAGAATTAAATATAATTCTCACCATCATAAAGTTTATTTTTAAAATATACAATATTAATTTTTGTTTATTAAATATGATTATAAATTTAAACACTGTATTTATTAACTTATCAGTTTTAAACTATTAAAATCGAATTTATTAAATATACTTTTAATTTTTATAGCTGTGTTATTTAATATGGCCAGCTTTTACAACCATATGAAACAATATTTTAAACTTTACATAACTATTTTTAAATGATTTTATATACTACGCATTCTCTTTAGCTTCAAATTGTACTTTAAAGATATAATTGACTTAATGTAATTAATGTATTAAAAGAACATATTATAAAATTTAAAATTTTTAGTAATTGACTGTTATAAACTATTACTGACCTATAGAAAAGGGCTCAATATATATATATATATATATATATATATATATATATATATATATATATATAAAGCATCAATAATTATATAAGCAATCCAAATTGATCAATAAACTTTATTAACTATAGTTGAATAAACATGTAATAACTTAAAGTAAATGGCTAATTTACTAAGAACTTAAAAAAAAATTGTTTATTTTATATATGCAAAGATGAGTGATGATTCTTCAATAAGAGATGTCATCAATGTAATTTTTTTAAAAAAAATACACATGCACATAAACACAAAAATCAAAGTAAAAGACTACTTTAAATATTTTCATCCATCACTTATCTGCCTAAAGTCTGCTTCCAAATATTTATCTTTTTCCAATATATATCTATCTTTTTTTATGCAAATAATGTTTGTACCCTTTTTGTTTTACCATAAGAATGTTTCTCCAAATCATCTCAATTTTAGACTGATGGCATTGATATAAAACACTGCTGTACTTTTTTATAAGTTATTAAAGAAGTATGGTAAATAAAAATCTTGAATAAAAACAAAAATCAAAGCAAATTTAACGATTTATGTCTTTTTGGATAATATTAATGAAATCAAGTCATATATCACATGACTTGTGTAGCTTGTATTTACAAATGTAATGTAAAAAGTGTGCTAATAGTTCTAAACAAGCTTATTTATTATTATTATTTTTAATGATAAATGCAGCAAGAGAATGCAATCAAAATCTCTATCTAGACTTATCCCCATTGTCAAACTGCTTTTGAGCTATGGTTCTAATCAGTGAGGAGCTATGACATCCAGACACCAGATCCAAAATACAAACTCAAGCCCAGCATTTATTTAATTATTAACTATTATGTAGGAAATCGTAAAATTGCAGACATCTATATGCCTTTAAAAACTATTCTCCAACTCTGAAGAGAGCCATAGCTTGAAAACAGTTAGTGAATAAGTCTAGATAGAGATTTTGAATACATTCTCTTGCTGCATTTATTGATGATGATGATGATAATAATAATAATAATAATAATAATAATAATAATAATAATAATAATGTTAATAATAATAATAATAATAAAAGCTTGTTTATAGCAATTAGCATGCTCTTTATATTGTCTTTGTGGGTAATAATTTATGTCCAGCTATACGCTAAAATAATATAGCATAAATCATACTAAGAGATTTTGAAGCGAAAAGTTGATAAATACAAAATCAGTTCTTTATACTTATTAAATATAATAGTTTATATGCTATTGCTTTAGTAAACAAAATGTGTTTTAACACTAGATTTAAATAATTATATCACTATAAGTTTCTTGTGGAATCAAGAAATGTTAGAGCCTAAAAATATAAAAATGCAACTTTAAAATATTCTTATTCAGCCACAATTTTATCATGAATAAGATTATTTTATTAGTGAAAAAATTACTTGGGTAAAATTTGAAATAAACTATGGATTCAGAAGCCAAAGATAAAGCATGCCTTCATAATAGCAAAAGAGCAGACAATATTTATAAAAGATAAATATAAGTCAGATATTTTTTTAAAAAAATCATAAAATCACACAAAATTTGCATGAAAAATATTCTTTAACTGAAAAAATAGATGTCAATCTGCACTAATATTTGAATCACCTGGTCAGGAACATATTAAGCAAAAATACTATATACTTCAGTATGAGTACTGATTTGTGTATACATAGGTCATTTAACCAGTTAAAATATAATATATTGATATACACCATGCTGTCCAGCACAGATAAAAATAACCAATATTACATGACCTTTCAACTTTCTGACTAATTGATTATAATAATTTCATTAACCTATTAATAAACTCAAATAAATAGATTATCATGCCTGGAAAAGTACACATTAAATAGCAGAAATATAATGTGTTAATATTATAGGTCCTAATAACTTTATGAGATAACTTTAAATTTGAGAAGTCAAAATAAATTAATATTATAGAGTATCAAGAAATGATAAAAGTACCACACATGATGATTATTTTTCTACGATAAAAATTAGACACATGATGATTATGCGTTATATTTTGCTGTAGCAGCAAATTTCTTAGTTATTACATAATAAAAAAAAATCACACACACATATATAACATTAAACTTTATTTAAAGATAAAAACAGGACAAGTCAATAATCAACTCAAACATTAAACATTTTCAATCTTAAACTTTTAATTTCATAAGTGTTTACCTCTTCTTAGAGAAAATACAAGAGATTAAAAACTTAAAAGTAAATTAAACTTATTCGAACATCCTTAGGATTTCTGCATTTCACCCAAATAATGGACAACAGCCGCCAATAATTATGTCTAAAATTAAGGCACTTTAGTGCTTAGATTTACTACAGGTCTCATATATATATATATATTGCATCTAAAATAATACACTTTGGCAAATTTCTTTTAATGCAATGTGATTTTTTTTTTTTAAAAAAAAAAAGGAAACTACTCTTAATTTTTAACAATTTTTCCAACTGTTGATTTTATAAGTTCTTAAAATATAAAATGCATCAAATGTTTCAAAAATTGCTAATGGTAGAGAAACGAGAGAATAATATTAATGGAGTTTTGATGTCATTTAGAAAAATATTAGTTTAAACAAATGGGTAAAAATGACACTACGTTCAACTAATAAGAAAAAAAACCCATATACTGTGAAGTTATCTGAAGCAACAGTTTTGTTTGCACTTTACACATATCAGTAGTGGCTTATTCTGAGCATAGAAAATGCTATTACTTTTTTAAAAACACACACACAAAATAAAATAAAAGATTTCAGCAATTTCAGTCAATGACGTGTCATATATTCTGCACTAACATTTTAACTTTTTAAAACTCAAAGAAGTTTAATGATGTAAAATGACATTAACTTCATATCCGACACTTCTTACTATTATTGCCTAAAGATTCTATTTATGAAAAAAATATGTATAATATTACATGATGCTATTTTTGTTCAAGGTATCAAAAATATAATAATACAATGACATGTTCACGTTTCTTGATTCAATCCTTGAATGTATATATATATATTAGACCATTAATAAAGGTGAAATTTCATCTTTATTGTTAAAAAGAGTTTGCCTTAACAACAGTTTGAAATGGTTGATTGTTATTGCATATTGGGATTGTCTAAATGTTGATTGCTTTTTAAAGATTACTTACAAACGCATTTAGCCTTGATCATTATTATACTTAATATTTAGGTAATACTTTGGGTACAATTTAAAATTTATAATTGTATTTTGTAGTGTTATAATTGACTATTTATTAGTTTGATAGATTGTATTTACTTGTTTAAAGAGCTTTATTTAAACTTCTTTGTATCAATAATTTCAGTCTCTATAGTCAAATTGCAATCTTTAGTGTAAAAGGAGTTAGCTTGACAACAGTTTGAATTTGTTGATTGTTATTGATATTGGGATTGTCTAAGTGGTGACTGGTTTTTAATTATATATATATATATATATATATATATATATATATATATATATATATATATATATATATGAATTAAGTGGATAGAGGTAAATTAGTTACAAGATGTCATTTAATTTATTATATTCTCAGTTTTAGTTTTGTACAGTAATTTATATGTGAGGTGTTACAATTTAATTCCCAAAATGGCCATGTAGTGTCATCTGTGACCAGTGAGTATTCATGATCGAATAGGTTTAAGCTAACTTGTATGTAAATTTTGAGCTGATAGAAGTAATTGTTAGTTCGCTATTGAGAAGATAATAAATATCCATGCATTGACACAAAATGGGTGATCGAAATTTTAAGCAATGTATTAATATCAAATTTTCTATGAATACTTATAAAGATGCTAGCGAAATGATACAAATGTTGCAAGTGTTACATCAAGGACAAACAACCCTATGCCCATGGGCACCATGGTGTCCGCAGACCATTTTATGTGTGCCCACCGCTATCCGAAAATGATAAAAATTATTTATCTGATACAAATAAATTTAATTTTAAAATTTCTTATAAATTATTATATTATATTGTAATCAAATTGTAGGGCATATTATACTTTTATAGTGTAAAAATAAAAACGTTAATTATATGTTAAAATTTTATTTTTGAAATAAATATTTTTTTGTACATTATGTATAGTATATTATTAATAATATCCAACTTTAAATTTACATTGAAAAAATAAATGGTGCTCGCCACCTGGTTGAAAAAATAAATGGTGCCCGCCACCTGGCCGGTATTATAGAATGTACTCTTAAGTGCAAAAAGTTTGGGGACCCCTGTGTTACATGATAAAGATGCTATGAAGAAATTGAGTGAGTAGTATAAAAGATTGAAAGATAGGTGAGAAAAAGTGATAAATGATCCCAGAAGTGGACAGCCAAAAACAATAATGACTGGCATTAATATTAATAAAGTATGACATTCAATATAGTCTGGTAAATGACTAAGGGTATAGCTAAAGAATTGCAGATTAATCAAAAACCAGGTAGGCTAATTTAAAATAAAAAATTAGACATGAGAAAGATATCAGTAAATGTTATGCCACAAATCTTGATGGATAAACAGTAACACCATTGTTTTGCTGTTGCAAATGATCTTTCTTCAAATGACATCTGGTTCTGAGAGTAATAATGGGTGATGAAATTTGGTGTTTAGTATGACCTAGAAATAAAATATCAGAGCAAGCAATGAAAATCCTTGGATTCACTGCACACTAAAAATGCACACATGTCATGCTCACACTTTAAGACCATGTTAGTGCATTTCTTTGATCACAAGAAAATAGTCCACCAAAATTTTTTTTAAAAGATATAAACAATAAACCATCAATGTTATTTAACAGTATATTAGAATTTACAAAATTCCATTAGAAGAAAAAGACATGAATAGTGGCCTGACGAGTGGATCATTCATCATGGCAAATGTGCCAAGTTATAGTGAAAAACTTTTTTGGCCAAAAAATCATTTACACATCCTGCCTATTCACATGACTTATTTCCCCCTGATTTCTGGTTATTTCCAAAATTAAAAACTATGCTGAAAGAATGAACACTTTCTACTGTAATTGATATGCAACAGAATGTGAGACAGCTGTTTAAAAGTATTCCTGAAAACGAATTTCAGTAATGGAAACACCATTTTAATCAGTGTGTAGATGTAAAAGAGGACTACTTTGAATGTGAGAGTAGCCACTAGTGAACACTTCCACATGTATATTTTATAAAAGTGCATTCCAGGAATTAAATTGCCACACCTCATATTTATAGATTGTTAATAGTTTTCTCAAGAGATTTTCCATCTTCTCTGTCATTTTAAATTATAAGAAAATTCAGATTTGTGTTTTATTTTCAAAAGTTTTACATTT
This sequence comes from Epiperipatus broadwayi, assembly GCA_028023455.1. Lineage (NCBI taxonomy): Eukaryota > Metazoa > Onychophora > Udeonychophora > Euonychophora > Peripatidae > Epiperipatus > Epiperipatus broadwayi. Next base: position 743,313 of record JAQFVV010006568.1, on the reverse strand, counting down.
CTATCTTTTGGTATATAAGTTATATCTAATTTAAATATTTAGCACTATATTTGGGTAAATATTTGGGATAATTTTTTATCTCTGGGGACAAAGCCCCTCGATTTTTAAAGGAAATTTGTATTGTGGTAAAATATTATTTGCATCAATGTAATTATTAGATATATGCCATAATTCTTATTTTTTGCTGCAGGAAACAATTTTAAATCTTAATATTTAGTTAAAGTTTTTTTTTTTCCTTACATTAATAACTATAATTTAATATGCATATATATATAGTAAATAAATGTGAAGAAATGTCAATTTCAATCATTATAATATGGTGCAATACATTATATATATATATAATTATTCAAAACAATACAATAATTAATACAGTAAAAAATATTTTAAAACAAATATATACCACAATTTAATAGAAGTACTTTCAACTATCTATGTAGTCATTATCAACTAGATTCAAATCGTATTACAAAAAACCGTTACAAATGTAAACAAAAAGAAATACATCATACATCAATTTTCCCACAATTCATTAATTTTTATATTGGCAGCCTGTCTATTTATCAAATATTGCTTTTCACTTTCTATTAACATAGCTTCTTTAATTTTTCATTTATTATTTCTTTCAATACACAAAATCTTAACTTTATTAAAATCAAAACCATAATTACATGTTATATTACGATAAAAAAATACTGACGGTGATACATCATCATTTCTAACATTCTCTTGTCTTGATTTTATACTCGTTTATATAACAACAAATGTTCCTTTGATTTTTTCTCCAATGTACATCAAGATTCACCTATATATGTCTTTCCACAAACACACAACCATTTATATATTGCACAACTTTGATTTAAAATACTACATCTATTTTTTGAATTATTTATCAATCTATTTAAATTAGGAGTAGTATAAAATGCGACTCGACATATGTTTTTATATATCTGTTTTATAAATGTCACTTGTTCATTACAAATAAATGGTATTGATATCCAAGTATATTTCATTTTATCAATATCTATAGCGCTTAAAATATTACCATTATTATTAAACTTAGTAACAATATTATAAATTAATTTATAATCATATCCAATATTTAACAAATCCATAGTAAATACATTTGTTACTTATTTTATCAGAACTATATTTACATAACTTATTATTCCTAAATAAAAATGATTTTAAATTGGATAATTTATGTACTATTGGCACATTTGAATACCAAGGAATATATCCTCTTTTTTCAATATCTTTAATTACCATACAATAATTTAATTTATTTTTATTATGAGTAACTTTAATATCTAAATATTGAATAGACATTTTTTCTTCAAAAGTAATAATAGTAATATTTTAAGTGCTATAGATATTGTTAAAATTAATATACTTGGATTTCAATACCATTTACTTGTAATAAACAAATGGCATTTATAAAACAGATATATAAAAATATATGTCAAGTCGCATTTTATACTACTCCTAATTTAAATAGATTGATAAATAATTCAAAAAATAGATGTAGTATTTTAAATCAAAGTTGTGCAATATATAAATGGCTGTGTGGTTGTGGAAAGGCATATATAGGTGAATCTCAATGTACATTGGAGAAAAGATCAAGTACAAAAATCAAGACAAAAGAATGTTAGAAATGATGATGTATCACCGTCAGTATTTTTTGATCATAATGTAACATGTAATTATGGTTTTGATTTTAATAAACTTAAGATTTTATGTATTGAAAGAAATAATAATAAACAAAAAATTAAAGAAGCTATGTTAATAAAAAGTGAAAAGCAATATTTGATAAATAGACAGGCTGCCAATATAAAAATTAATGAATTGTGGGAAAATTGATGTATGACATATTTCTTTTTGTTTACAATTGTAACGGTTTTTTTGTAATACAATTTGAGTCTAGTTGATAACGATTACATAGATAGTTGAAAGTACTTCTATTAAATTGTGGTATATATTTGTTTTTAAAATATTTTTACTGTATTAATTATTGTATTATTTTGAATAATTATATATATTTTATTATAATTGGAATACAGACATTGATTAATATATATATATATATTGATAAAAATATTACAATTCTGAAAAATGTATAATACAGACAGTAATTAAATCCCAAGTACAGTCAATATCAGAGCAACCCACCTAATGATTATAAATTATATCATCAGAAATTAATCACTTCTATCTGCCAGCCTATGTTTTTATAAACATAGTTAAATGGATCAATAACAACCAGACAAGTGTATTTTATAGCAACTTTTGTTTGACCAATTGAAATTTACCTATTTCAAAACAAGAGTTGCAACAAATAACTTGACTTAATTATAATCACTTACCTGATTGTTACTGATCTAGTGAACTGATCATATAATAATCTGGTATGGTTTCTAGAAATAGTCTTTTTTTTTTCTCATCAGAAGTCAATATAATTTACAATGATTAGGGTTATTAATTTTACATAATTAGCACTTTGGATTTCATCATACTGTTATGTGTTATATTTTTATTACAAAGAAGCTCCCAGAAATAATACTATGAATTCATCATTTATCTTTGGGAATATTAGAATATAGATATATACTGACAGTGAAAATATTTCCAATCATTGTACATAAGTCATGTCAAATCTTATCAAAACATATATCTAATTTTAAGAATAAAATTTTATTTACCATATATTACAATAATAGAAACAGAATGTATTCATTTTGATCATCTTACAAATGGTCAATATCTTAGTTAATGTGTAATATTAGAAAATTGATAGTACAAATACTATGCAAATAGATAGTGAGAGGGAACATCAATTGCCATAGATAAATAATATTAAATTTTCTCTCATGTCTAATTATCAAACAGACAAAGTCAATCAAAATTTGCATAGTATTTAAGAACTGTCATGGAAGACAAATTTCAGCAATATTCACATTAAGTATATGTCTTGGTTGAAAACATCTTTATTCGCAATATATTTGTATAATATATCACAACAAATTTTCTAATATTGCATATTAGCTAAGACATGGTCATTTGCACGGTGATTAAAATGAATAGATAGAGATTATACCATAAGAATATTAAGTTGACTCAATTATCCTGCAGCCTTGTTTATATTTACAATGAAAAAAAAATATTAATAGCAGTTAAAATTGTCTACATTTATAATTTAGATAAGTTATTGAATTGCAGGCAAATTGAGACTACTGTTATCTTGATAGGTAAACATAAATTTCAGTGAGATTTTAATGTTATTTATATTGACATATTTTATTCATAATTTTTATAGTATTAATTTTATATATTTTAAATTAATTCATTGCAACTGTCTATATATAACTGAATTGCCTTCTAGCTATAGGATATGATATTTTAAAGGCAAAAAAAGTATATACCTCTAATTGTTTCCTCATTTTTCCTAAAGGATTGTATGCAATGCTTTTACTAGAACTATTGGACTTTCAAACAATTCTAAACTTTTTAATCTGATTAATATTTATATTTGGCAAATATGAAATTTCTGTCATTTTCCTTCCTGTCAATGATGACATAAAATATTAATATTATGTAATAAATAAAAATTCATGCTAAATAGTGTATGCAATATTTTGAGATTAACTTATTGCAACAGACCTATATATAAATGAAGTATCTGCTAGTTATATCATATGATTTAAAGAAAAATAACATGCATTTTATTTAGAAAATTGTCTGCCATGCTTTTGTTAGAAAGAATTAATTTTCAATCAATCAGAAATTTATATCTAAATATTGACAAAACCAAAATTTAAAGAAATGTTATACTTTTCAAATTCAAATGTTAATCAGGTTAAAAAATAATAGAAATAAATTTCCTAATAACTGAAAATTCATTAGTATAGCAAAACCATTGTGAATATGTATGGTTTTTTGACTTTAAAATGTATTGTCATATGATGTGGCTAGAAAACACTTCAATTATATATAGAATTGCACTGAATTATATTTAGCACTATGAATTTTTACATGTATACAATATATCAGTGGTCAGCAATCTTTTAGATACTGTGGGCTAGCAGTCTGCCATCTTTTAGACATTGCAGACCACTAACATAATTTTTAAAGTACGAATTAATACAAGCATTGAGTATGATTTATACATATATTTATTTATAATTTAATTTTAACATAAAAATAATAATAAATAATAGTAATATATATATATATTAAAAATTAGTGTGACATTTGCTGCTCTTGGTTTAAAAATATTTTATTAATCCTTCAATGATGTTATAGCAATGTGTAAAAGAGCTTCTAGTCAAATTTGATGCCTAGTCAATTGTACAGAATTTGATATTTTTATTTTGTTACTTTTTCTATGTAGCTAACTGAGTATGGGTTAATTAAATGCCTTTGAGGTAGATGTTTTGCAAGTCAGTAGCATTTTGTAACAAATCAATTAGTAATATAATATTCTTGTTCTATTTCACATATAATAATACAGCTTAAACACAATTTATTTTTTATTTAAAAATTTTATTGCATGAGCTTAGCAAATTTAAATAATATCTTAATGTTATTGCAGACCACTATAATTACATCATGAGCCACCGGCTGCCGATAGCTGCAATATATCATTAAATATCAATGGACATACAATTATGTCTTCAAATATTTCCAGGAAATGAAAATCTTCCATGAATAGGAACTACAGGGCAAATACTTTCCAATATTTTTTTTTATTTTCAATTGACTAATATAAGTTTATTTTTAAGGCATCCAAAAAAAAAACAAAAACAAAACATTTCATATGAACCTCAAAACATGTAAAACTCACAATTCTTATCATTCCATTATTAATCACTAATATCTATTATAATTAAAAATTTATTTTTTATCTTTGGTAATACTTGGAATCTTGAAATAACTTTAAATTTTCTGAATTTTTTGCATATTGTAAAACAGATAAATAATCAATTGTACACATATTAATTTATCCATGGGTCATTCACATAAAGTATGATTAATATGTGAATACTGGATGAAATACACACATACACTAAAAGCACTAATCAGTCTATTATTCTAGTGAAAATTTGAATACAGTAGTAAATAATATTATGGCTCTAAATACAATTAAAAATGACTGACATAATTATGTTATTACCACTAAACATCACATGATCACTATCTCATACTAGCACATAATTGTTATTAAACAATTTAAAACAAAGCAAAACTCTCCATATAGTAGTGCCATCTTGTGCTCAATATGGCACTACTATATGGAGAGTTTTGCTTTGTTTTGAATTGTTTAATAATTATGTTATGTTTTGTTTAGTATTAAGTAGACAAAATAAAAAAGATTAAGTATACATTAATATTTGATGCATATAAAGTGTGAAATTGCACTTGTATTGTTCATTTATTTGCTGTAAAGATCTATCAACAGTTTATTTTGTTATTATTAACTACACCTAACACTAGAATAATCCATGATGGCTGTCATATTTATGACACAAATCCAGAATAATCCATGAGAAAAGAAAGAAAAGCACTGTATAAAATAATTACTTTTGTTTTATCTATAGTGCAAGTAAATAATAATCATCTACATTGTTTTAATATAAACAGATAACTGTAAACATTAACATTTCTTTTTAGAATCAGTAAAAATTCAGACTTTCAATTAAAGTAAACAATCAATTAGTCAGATACACATACATCATTTTTCTATATCTATTGTCTCTATTCTTCATATAAAATTAAGAGCCATAGAAATAAGCACCTATCATTTTTGAACTTTCATTTTTTTGGCATCTATAATTGACAAATCATACCCCTCTCCCCCCCCCACCACACACACACACATTCAACATTTGGTGATACAGATTTTGATTCCTATTTGTATTGACATGTTTATTTTATTAAAAATAATAATAACAATCATAGTTTCTTAGTTTCCTTTAATTATTATAATTCAGATATGTGTAACTGCTTCTTTTACTTTAGAAAGAATTTTTCTTCACCCCAAAATTTTCTCATTTTGGTACAAATTGAAAACAAAACAAACCCTTTTTCCTTTGTTTGCATTTTTTTTTTTTTGTGGTATAATTTTTGAATCTTCAGAGACAATTAAATCAGTAAAAATTATTATAAATAAAAAAATATAAATTAACCAATTTATTTTTACCTTTGTGATAAATTACATAAATAAAATTTACTTAAAATATGTAATAGCTATATGTAATTAATATTAACGTCAATTTTCTAATCATATGTAATTATTATATTTAAGTTACATATATCATTTACATTATATATATATATATATATATATAGGAGATCTGAATCCAGACTTTCAACATTTTCAGCTATTCAATCTTTCTTGTACAGCGAATATGAATGACCATGCATGCATGACCATGTACATTTAATAAATGATAAATGATCTCCAATATATGTATTTCATGCTCATCATCTCCCATATATAAATATAAACAGTGCTTTGTTTGTATTAAGATAGCAAATCCTCAAAGTTTAATGGACAGCTTCAATCTAATCCCACTCTGCTCTTCAGTCAGCCATACCATTGAAAGTTTGATGATGGAACACCCAAATCCCTTGATAATGCAAATATTATTGTCATGCCCATGTTGACTGGACCATCTGATGAGTGTTGGTTCAGGATGGAATATGTAAATTGGAAAGCTGAAGGGAGTTTGAAAATCTGGTTCAAATACTATATAATTACATCTAAATTCCAGGGATATAAGTATATATATATATTGCATAAAGTATAAAATAATTCTAATAAAGTATATAGTATATATATATATTGCATAAAGTATAAAATAATTTGAATTATAATATCTGAGGTCATTTAAAACTAACAGTAAAGTTATATTTGAGGTGTACTGTATTTCTGTGAATAAATATTAAACTGCTTTTTTATCTATAATTTTTAATTGATTTATATGCTATCATTTTTATTTAACAATTATTTATTTTCTCAAGTCCCTTAAAAATTACAAGATAAATAAACTGTCAGGCACATTCAAATATATATTTATTCATTTATATTTTTCTACAAAGTAGTTATAAAAATATAACATCTAACAATTAATTCATCGATGAAATATGTTATCAATAATTTAAATCAATATTCTTCAGCTAACATTATAGTCACTCATATAGAATTATTTTATAGCAGCTCATCTTTCTAAAAATATATCAGTTTCCCTTATGAAAGTCAGATTACATTAGTTCCGATAATTATAATACTTTGATCATAAAGTTAAATAGCAGGACTGACCAGTAAATAATTAAGTAATAATAGGTGTGAAAATGGCATAAACTAAAAAATCTACTCCATCAATACTACTTTTTTACATTAATTTTACAGAAATTTGTTTACAACTACTTTCAATGTAATTAAACATGATTTACAAAAATTATAAGTACATTCATATCGGCCTTTCAAGCCAATTGTGCAAACGCTTTGCGAGTGTTAAATAATAAATGAATACCCTCTGACCAATACAAGATATAGAATTTATGCAGGAATAAAAAGAATCCCTCTTATTCCTACGACTCAAATATTCATTTATTATTTCATTTATTATTTAACACTCGCAAAGCGTTTGCCCAATTGGCTTGAAAGACCGATATGAATGTAATTACAATTATATACAGACGCTATAAAAATAAATGCTTATTTATTTATAAAAATTATAAGTGTGATTTATCAAACAATGTTACACATATAATAGAATTATTTACACATAAAAATGACACAATTACTCATCATTAAGATGCTATTTTTTGCACAATTTTATTAATGTTTTGTTATTCCATCTAAAACAGTCATCATTATCAACCATTATCAATCCACTGCAGGATGAAGGTCTCTCCAAGTTTAATCCAACTTCTCCGATCTTTAGCTTCTCTTCTCCACATCACCCCTGCACATTTTCTTATTTCATCCATCCATCTTACAGGTGGTCTCCTTCTGGGTCTTTTACAATCTCTTGGAATCCAGTTTAAAATTTCAATTGTCCATCTATTATCATCTCTTCTAGCAATATGTCCAGCCCAACTCCACTTCAATCTTTTAATTTTTTCAATGAGGTCAGTAACACCTGTTTGTTCTCTTACCCATACATTGCATTTTCGATCTCTTCTTGTTACTCCCAACATACATCTCTCCATACTTCTTTGAGTGGTCTGAAGTCTCAGTATTGATCTTCTATTAAGTGTCCAAGTCTCAGATCCATAAGTAAGAACTGATAAAACACATTTGTTAAAAACCTTTCTTTTCAAACACATAGGCATATTTCCTTTTAATATCAAGCTATTTCTACCAAAAGCACTCCAACCAAGTTTAATTCTATGATTAATTTCCTCTATTATGTTTCCATCTGTATTAATAATCTGACCAAGGTATTTGTAACTCTTAACTTCTTCAAATTCATCATAATCAATCTTTATTTTCATATTTTGAGCAAATCGATTAAACATTACTTTAGACTTTTTAACATTTATCATTAGTCCTACTTTCCTACTTTCATCTGATAACTCCTGCAACATTTCCTGCAGCTCGGAAGCATTATTTGCAAAAACAACTACATCATCTGCGAAATCTAAATGACTTAAATAATCTCCATTTACTTTCACTCCTTTAGTTTCCCATTTTAATCCACAAAATACTTCTTGCAGCACTGCTGTAAAAAGTTTTGGAGATATGGAGTCACCTTGTCTTACACCTTTCTCAATGTTGACTTTCCCAGTATCATTATGTAATCTAATTGTTGCTGTTGCATTTTTATAAATATTCTTTAAAATATGACAATATCCTGGATCTATACCTTGATGATCCAATGCTTTAATCACTGAAGAAATGTTTATAGAATCAAATGCCTTTTCATAATCTACAAATCCAAAACATAATGACAACTCATATTCATTTGTCCTTTCTATAACTTCTCTCAATACTTGAATATGATCTACTGTACTAAAACCACTTTTAAATCCAGCTTGTTCTCTTGGTTGGTGAAAATCCAAGGTTCTATATATAACTTCTCTCAATACTTGAATATGATCTACTGTACTAAAACCACTTTTAAATCCAGCTTGTTCTCTTGGTTGGTGAAAATCCAAGGTTCTCTGTAGACGAGTTGTAATTATCTTGGTAAAAATTTTATATAAAACTGATAAAAGGCTGATAGGTCTGTAATTTCTAATATCTTCTTTATCACCTTTTTTAAATATTAATATTATTACTGCATTCTTCCAATCATCCAGTACATCTTTATCATTTAAAATCATCTAAAATAGTACACAGTCATTTATTGATCAGTAATTGTACATTGAGCAGAATTGATAACATCAAAACAACTTGAAATTAATAATATAGTTGTACACCTCTACCCCCCTCCAAAACTTTAAATACTTCACAGAAAATGACGTCTCATGATTTTGGTTGCATGTTTGAATAGCCTATGCAACATTATCTACATTATAATGTTGCAGTAAATATTCGGAAATGAGTGGTAAATATTATATATTTTACTTTTTATTTTTGCTTTTATTAACAGATTGCAAAAATTATCAGCATAATATAAAAACTTATATTTCAAAGGTTAAATTGTAAAAATAAAATTTCACAAAATAGATTTATATTTTATTTGTCAAACCACAATTGATTATAAAGGTATTTTTGGATTTCAGATTATTTTAAATGATTTGAAAATTATTTTTATGTAATCAATATTAAAAAAAAAAAAATTACTTTTTAATTATATGTTTTTAAAAAAAAAAGTTGTTAGCTTGTTTTTAAATTATTTAAAATAATTAAAAAATATATTTTAATGTAAAAAAATATAAAATATATTTATTTTTTTATAATTATATGATATTTTTAAAAGCATTTAAATTTATATCACAAGAGAAAAAAAGGTTATTCTAGCTAAAATAAAAAGTAAGATTTGCTTTTATTTATTTCTGGAAATAATAAATTTTAGAATTTATTTCTTTTAATTATTTTTAAAACCAATTTTAATATAAAAAAATCATAATGTTTTATTATAATAAACATTATTCAACTGAAGGCGATATATATGAAAATTGGACTCTTGCAAATTTAGTCTCAATTTAATAACAATACTTGACCAAAACAGTAGCTATATAATATAACAACATAATATTATGGCTTGCTTAGCTAAAACAAATGAATTTAGTTTATTAAAATATGAAGTTAGATTTCAAATACACACATTCTTAAACTGACAACTTCAGGCTAAAGCTCTCTCCAACATAATTCCTCAGAAAAACAATGAAGAATATGAAATTATTCATTAGACTGATTGATGAAAGTATGCATGATTTTAACAGAGAAATCATATTCTTCCTATAGCAGATTTTTTTATTATTCCATTGTAGGACATTTACTAGCCATGTACTATATGATTAACTAATGAAAAGATATCAGATGATATAGTGCTATAATATACACATACTTAGTCCACTTTCTGGTTTTTAATATTATCAGTGAGAACTCAGGATTCAAAAAATATGCTAATGAATTTATGCATGGAAAAATTACATTTTACTCTTTTAAAGTATTCAAACTAATAGCCTGGAATTAAAAAAAAACCTTAAATTATATATATATATATTCAAACCTTAAATTATATATATATATATTCAAATCTTAGTTGTTGTTTTTTCTTTTTATTTCAGATGATTATCTTGAATATTATAAATGAGTAAAAGATAATTGTTCCATACATAAGTTCATTAGTACCATTTTTTTACTTTTAAGTTCTCATTTATAATGTCAAAACCAGAAACTGGTCTAGGGATAAGGATATTGTAGCATGATACCATATGATATCTATTTAATACTTAAGTATATAGTACATGCTAATGAATGGTTCTAGATCAGCATAAGTGCAATAGTTACAATATTAAATCCTAAGCCCTTGCTGATAAAGGCAAAAATCAAAATCAGATCTGCAGATATTAGACCACTATTATTACCTGGTGTAACTGAATTTATAGTGAATGAATTAAAAATAATTATTTTAAACTACTAATCTTTCAGAAATGTTTCTTATTTGTCAAATTAAGTAAAACTTTTATTATTCTTATTCTTATATTATGTTTCTATTGATAAAAATATTAAAGTAATTAATTAATGTCCTCATTGGTCTTCAATGAAATGGATGGTTGAATTGTTGAAAGGGTGAGAAAATTGAAGCCTGTCCATTAAAATTCAAAAATTTCTATCTTAATATAAGCCAAGCCTTCATTGTATATATGTGTGGGTGATTATGATCTGGCACAACTGATGACTTCTGGTTCTGCATGAAATATAAATGTATACTGGGGATCACTTATTTTTTTCACATGTGTGGACATGTGTATCAGTTGTTTGAGATGATGGAGAATGAATATAGACTGAAAATTCTAAGTTCAAATCTATCTATTTACTAGAATAAACTAAACCATATAGCTTGCATGACGCTCATCATTATCAACTTACAAATTTTTACAGGTTAAAATATACTTTTGATAAACATTCAACACATTTTATTTCTACCACTACAATATATATATATATATATTGTAGTGTATATATATATATATATATATATATATATATATATACACACACAAAACATAAAACTAAAATAGTTAATAAAATAATCAAAATCACCCCAAATTCACAACTCAAACAAACTAGTCATAAAAATAAACTAAATAACAGATTTAAACTAAACCTTGCACAGAATTCCACTCCCCATACACTGTTAATAATAAAAAAAACTTTTAAATAAATTAATTGCTTCAAAATCATAAATTTTTAATAATAAAGATTCTTTAATTCTTCTTTTTATTTCATTTCTCTCAATTTTGATGAGGCTAAAATTGTGTTCTTTGAGAGAAATGAAATAAAAAAAAAAGGAATTAAAGAATCTTTATTATTAACAATTCATGATTCTGAAGCAATTACCTAATTTAAAAGTACTTTTAATATTAAGGGTGTAAATGAAGTAAATGAAATTGTGAATAATGTTTAAATATGTTATTTTGTAGTTCTTGACCCTTAAGAAGTATGCTTATAGCTGTGAAACTGTTGGTTGTGGTTGAGAGTTTTTGTTTATTTTTTGGAGGGGTCTGGTTAAGTTGTGAGTTTGGATTGATTTTGATTATTTAAACATTGGATATTGGATTCTTGGCTAATATTAAAATACTAAAGGGTTTTGATATTTTGAAATTGAGAAAAATGAAAAAGATAATATGGACTTGATAGAAAAGGCCACTATTATTAAAGTAGATATGTCAGATACAGAGATGCATTAACTTAATCAGAAAAATGTCCACATAAACAGACAAATGAAACATGAAACTGTGCTTAATTAAAGAAAACAAGATATTGTAAAATTATGGATTAATATCATGAATAAATTCATGAAAGATTAAATAGTTTTCTAATTAAATCAGATAATTTTGAAGATTTGAAAGTCACCCTGTAAATTCATCTACATTAAAAAAAAAATGCAAACTATTAATTGACATTATATTCACATTATAATTGTATGACAGTTTTCCATTTTCTTCCTTTTGAAAATGAATTAAAAAATAAAAAAAAGTAAAGGCAAAAAGAATGTTGTTTGAAAAATGTTGACAAAAAATGTATTGTAATTATTAAAATACATTAAATTGTGTATACTATTTTTACATTGTATTGTGTATTTCATTTAAGTGCACTTAGTCATACTAAATTTTTATGAATCAAAATATAATCTTAGCAACAACTGATAACACAGGTAATAACAAATATTGATGTCAAATCTATAAATAAAATTCTACTACTTCCAATAGATTTATAATATTAATAAATAATGTATGACAATAAGTAGATATAAAGGAAATAATTTAAATTTTCTAAATATAAAATTTAAAAAAGTAAAAGTGTTTTATATATATATATATATGTCAAAGCATTGACCTGGAAGTGAACCTGGGCCAGATACTTGGAAGGCCTATGCTAACCATAAGCCACCAACGCTTGTCCAAAAGTAAAAATGCTGTGATTAAATTTATTTCAAATAAAACTTCACATTTACGGACTCAAATATTCTATTTATGCTAAACCAAAATAGGCAACTTGTCTACTTGTTCAAGCTATTTTATATAGGACACTCAGTATTATTTTTCAGATGGAAGTGAATAATCTAACATTGATCATACTTGCTACTATCATAAAAAAAAGGATTGCACTCAATATCACAAGTTATTGAGTTGTAGAAATATGAAGTGTTTTGTTTAATCGTTTTGACAATAAATAAGTTTGAACCAATTAATTATTCATTGTCATGTGTTTCAACAGAAAGTCTACACTATTATTATTATATTTGTCTTTTTTTTAAATTTAAAATATCCGTTCTAAATACCTTTTTTTTCTTGTATTAAAAGTATATTTATTATTGAAAAATAAAAACATACTATCCTGCAGATAACTTGAATATAAAAATCAACAATAAACATTTTTAAAAGAATATATTAAAGTTGTTATTTTTTTCCACATTTAAACAAAAAAAAAATTTGTTTATGAATAATACATCAAAGATATTTGAATTAGCTTCTGAAGATAAGATTTTTATGAACTTTATGTTTAAAACATAAATTTAAAAATAATACTTAGAAACTATTAGCATTTGGCTTTATTCAAATAATAATAATAATTTGAATGCTCAGCAATTGTTCAATCAACATCTCAGGTAAAAATCTCCAGTTTTGTTTGCTTAAAATTCACTTAAAGTTTTCATTTGACAAGATAAAATTCTTATCTCTTATTACAAAATTTTGTCTTCAATTGTTTCATACCTCATTTATTAAATTTGTTTAAATTTTGCATTCAAAATTTACAAAATAAGTAATTTGTCTAACCAAAATTTGGTGATTAATATGGCGACTGAGCAGGAACATGACCAGGTGGCTGGCACCAAATTCATTAACACTAAATTCCAAAGTTCAAAGATAATACAAATAGATGCTAATGATCCTAAAAGTAATACTCAACAGATCTGTAGCAACAGTAATAATAATCCAATAATTATAAATGATAAAAGTAATATTTCAATTACTTCTAATTTCACTAATACCAAATTCACTAACACTGAATTCCAAAGATCAAAGATAATACAAACATATGCTAATATTATTAAAACTAATCCTCAACTGCTCAATAGGAAAAGTAATAATCCAATAAATATTAATAACAAAAATAATAATGGGTCAACTATTCCCAAGATAAATCCAAGATATTGTAAAAACCACACCTAGTGACATCAGAGAATTGGATCTCAATATTCAAGAAGCACAATACCCCCCTCCTCTACAATTTGGAACACAGATGCTCTTATGATAACAAATGAAAGGTTCAACAATTCGATCCCAATAGGATTATTTGCAACTTTAAAAAGATTTTTTCCTACTAGGTCCCTAATTCTATCTGCCACAGACATAAACATTTCTCTATATAAATTTCCTATTCTTGCATGGGCTGTGGGATACCACTGCAAGTATTGCTGACCAACCAAATCCCAGGTATTTGATAATTGAATTCTTTCAGACCACACAGAGAGACTGATTTCAAACACAAATAAAATCATTTTGGAAACTTTTCCTTCATTATGGTGGATCTAAATCGCTACAACTATATCACAGACATACTCAAAAATGTACACTCTGAGATTTCCAGTATATGATGCAACCATTTGGAAACATTATATCTTTTCACCCCATATATTTAAAGGATACCCCTATACCCATCCTTAGTAACAGCTATGATTTCAAATTACAACTGCACCATGGTATCAATCCAAACATAATTTCAACACAAATCCTTGATCAAGAAGCTATCTTATGTTTATATATAAGAGGATTGAAACCCCAGTGCTACTCATGTCACCAGCAATGAATTAATCTGCAAACTTCACTTTCAGGAAAAACAGCTGATCATCTAAATCCACAAGTCAACAAAGAACAGCCAATAGTATTTTTTCCATGATTACATCCATAAGTAGCTAAAAGTCTATCAATGGACATACTACATATCCTATATATTCATCCATGCTCTATCTTACTCCATCATCTACAGATTTGATACTCCATGAGGCAGATAATGATAATTGTTCCAACTTAATTGATATATAAACAACCCCTAAATTAGATAAAATTGTTTCCAAACCTTCTCCCAATGCAACAATCAAAGCCAACACTGTCTCAAATAAGGTTATTGCTACCCCAAAAGCTCTTATTTATCATCATACACATGAAAATGATCAGACTATTCATAATAAAACCTCAACACATATCATGGAGACAATTTCACCATGTTTACCACCTATACCAACTATTTACCCCCCCCTCAACATTTCTAATGAAATAAAAAAGTCTGAACGCCACCCCCCCAAAACAGACTTGGAAACTTAACATACCAAAAACAAATGGGGTTGACCTGTTGATACAGGACATGAACTTTATAAACTGAATGCCCATTACCTGACTCCATAAATCAATCTACATCTACCTCCCATAAAAAACAAATGCACTCAAGCATGACCAGTGTCTGTTGACTATAATAACAGTGCAAAGTTTTAAAGTCCAAAGCAGTAACAGTCCATTTCTTCACAACCAAGTAAAAGAGCTCCAGTTTTTCATGCTCCAAAAGTACTCAAAACATAAGCCTGTCCAGAAAACTATATAGAGACAAAACCAGAACACATGTGGACCTCTCTGATAATTGCCACACTATCATGGAAATTGTCAGATCCTCGCCTATGTTATCCAGGAAACCCAGTCATATAAAAATAAATCTGGTTTGTATCTGTAGATACAGAAGTCCAGAGCATATAAAATTATTGCAATCTCATGTAAATCAATAAATCACCATTCACATATGTAAATGTACATGTATGGATTGCCCAAGTAACCACATCAATCTAAACTATGTAAAACTCTTGAAACTAATCCGCGGTATATAAAAATTCTTGCAATCCTGTGTAAACCCAATAAATCAACTTTTATATATATAAACTTACAACTACAGATTTCCCAGGTAATAACAGCAATCTAAGCTATGTAAAACTCTTATAACTCTCTAAGACAAATAAAGTTTATCTTTAAAACATTATCATCATCATCAACACAACAACAACAATAACAACAACAACAATTATTATTGTTAATATTATTATTATTATTATTTATGCAGTAATAATGATAATAATTCAGAAATAAAAATACTACTTAGAATTTTTTTTTACTTCAATATGGGCTCATTGCATAATAGTACTGCAAATTCTAATCATGTCCATCATCTAAAGTTTTAAGTTTAGTAAAATTTAGAAATTTTTACAGGTTAAATAAGAATTTTCAAACAAACTTATGCATTATTTTTGTTTGGCAAATAAGGACTTTTAATTAATGGAATTTATTTTGTTAAAATGAGAAGAAAAAGATGTCTTAGATTAAAAACAATCATTATTATCAACATATTCATCCATTATCAATCCACTGCAGAATGAATATCTATCCAAGTTTAATCCAGTTTCTACAATCTGTAGCCTTTTTTCTCCATATCATCCAGCACACTTCCTTCTTTCAGCCATCTATATCACATGTAATCTCTTTCCAGGTCTATAATAATCCCTTACAATCCATTTTATGTATTTCTACTGTCAATCTACTATTATCACTTCTATCAATATATACAGCATGGCTTTATTTCAGTTTCTTAAGTCTTTCGATGATGTCAGTAACACTTGTTTGTTCTCCCATGCATGTACTTAATTTTCAATCCATTTTTCTTACACTTAATATACATTTACCATAAAGTAAGAATGGGTAAAACATTATTAAAAACCTTTTTCAAACACCTATGCAAATTTCTCCCCAAATCACTCCATCCAAGTATAGTTTTAGATTAATTTCATCTATTATATTTCCATCTGTATCAATAATTTGATCATGGTAAATATAATTATTAACTTTT
Source organism: Epiperipatus broadwayi (assembly GCA_028023455.1). NCBI lineage: Eukaryota > Metazoa > Onychophora > Udeonychophora > Euonychophora > Peripatidae > Epiperipatus > Epiperipatus broadwayi. Next base: position 726,245 of record JAQFVV010006568.1, on the reverse strand, counting down.
TGTAATTCAACATTTTCTTATTTTGAAAAAAAAATCCATTGAACATTACTTTAATCTTATTAGCATTTACTTTTAGTCCTACTTTCTTACTTTTATCTCATATCTCTTGACACATTTCTTGAAGCTATGAAGCATTATTTGTAAAAACAATTGCATCATATACAAAATGTAGATGGCTTAAATAATCTCAATTTATTTTTACTTCCTTAGATTCTCATTTTAATCTACAAAATACTTCTTGCAAAGATACTGTAAAAAGATTTGGAAATATGAAGTACCCATGTTTACATCCTTCTTATTATGAACTTTTGTAGTAACACTATTTTTTAATCTAATCACTGTTATTTCAATATGACAATATTCTGGGTTTATATCTTGATGATTCAATGCATTAAACACTGAATAAATGCTTATAGAATCAAATGCCTTTTCATAATCTACAAATCCAAAGCATAATAACAGTTCATATTCATTACACCTTTCTACAAATTCTTTCAGTACTTGGATGTAATTTACTTTGCCAAAATCACTTTTAAAACCTGTTTATTTTTTTTCATAGATTAAAAATCCAATGTTCACTGTAGATAATTTATAATTAAATTACCTTGGTAAAAACTGAAAGGTCTGTAATTTCTCATAACTTCTTTATCATTTTTTTTTTAAAAAAATATTCATGTTAACTTCTTCCAATCAACTGATACATTTTTATCGTTGTGATATTTGACATATAATTTTGCCAATAATTTTTCTATTTGTTCACCTAGTTCTTTTAAGATATCAAGTATAAATTCATCATTACCTGGAACTTTTTTTCTTTTTTCATAGATTTAATTACAAACCTCACATTTTCATTTAAAATTATGGACATTTAAGAAGATGTAGTAATTATTAGGGGATACTTTTTCTTGTTCTTTATTTCTATATAATTATTTATAGACTTCTTTCATCACATGTCATGATACCATCTGTCCTTTTAGTAACAAGTCCAACTTTTCATCTATTATTTCAGAAATATGTTTTCCTATCAAGATGTTGTTTTACATTTTTGATACTTTTATTACCTTTTACCATTTTCCTTGCTAAATCACAATTATATTTTTATGTCATTATTAATACTTTTTCATACCAGTTTACAAAATTCTAGATATTCAAACTTTCTTAAAGAATTATTTTTATATATATTTTCATATTCATTCTTTTCTTCAAAAATTGTCTAGTGTCAGTAAATTTTATTGGTCAATTAATACATTTTTGTACCAGCTAACTTCTAATTTAAATTCAGTGGAATGTTTTTGAATATTAAGAATAATAACTATGAAAACTTTTTATCTTAATAATTTCTGTCTCTAGTTTTGCAATAATATGTATTTTGCAGTTCACTAATCTATGATCATTTCCTGTGCTGAATTCATAAAGAATGTTACAATCTTGAAATACATATTTTTGGTTAGTTAAAATATAATCCAATTCTTATATGCCTTCATTTGGATGCTTCTATGTCTATTTAGCATTTTTATCAAAGAAAGAAGTCATAATAAAATTTTTCTTTACTTTATCAGCAAATTCCATAAATCTGTGCCCTCTTTCATTTCTATCACCATAACCAAATTTAACTTTAGTATTTTTATACTTCAATCATTTAGTAATTCTAGCATTAAAGCCTCCCATGACAATTTCAAATATTGTTTGGCATGATCAAAAGCATTTGTGCATTCATATAAAAAAATTCAAATTTCTTCATCATAATGAACACTCATCAGTATATAAACCTAAATTACCTTCATTTAGTATCTTCCATTAAACTGAATAACTAATCTTGCCTTGAACATTGCTTCTGGGAATGAATTGCTTGCGTCTGTTTCAGTATTAATTAAGAAAATGGAAAAAAATATTTGCCTGGCTAATTGGAACTATTGATGTTCTACCATGCTTAAGCATGGATTGACCTTTTGATCATACTTTTTTTTTTTTTGTAAACTACATTCTATTATTGGTTGACTGACAAAATAGTATAATTTTTTTTTAATTAATTTTACTCATAATTATTGACAAAATGTTATTTTTTAAAAACTGGCATCTTTTCTATTTTTTATAGTATAACTTGCATAAATTGTAATGATTAATTAATAATTTCATTATTAACACAAACACATTCATTTATTGACATAGGAATAAGAAAAAGGATAAGGAGGTGAAAACACCACATTGAAAAAAACACTGATCATTTAAATTATCTTTTTTTAATGCAAAGGAATACAATATTTAAATTAATGTTAGTGAAACTGGCAATACCAAAAACCTTATATATTTATTAATATAATGAGAACATACTATCTAACACAGAGTATAAAGTAGTAATGTAAACATCAGACCTTTTTAGTGGAAGTTTGCTGATTTGGAAACGAAATTACAAATTTTTCATTTCAAACTATTAATCCAACCCAAAACGTAATTCATATTCATCAATTTGATAATGATAGTTAATTAAGTAATATGTGTGTTGTAATTTTTTATTACAAGGATGGATTTAGATAATAACATCCAACCTCTTTAAGTTCCTTTTTTTTTTAAAATTAAAAATATACTTTTAAAATTAAAGGTACTTTTATTTTAAAAATAATTAATAATAATAACATTAAGTAGTCAGGGCGGTACATAAAGAATTGTATATCTATGAATTTTTCCATAACTTAAAAAGTACTAAACATCACATGATCACTGTTTCTTATGCTTGCTCATAACTATTATCAAACAGTCAAAACTCTCCATACAGTAAAACCAAAGACATCAAAATGCATGGGTTTTGAACTGAGTTCAGACCTATATGACTATATAAGCTAATGAGCTTGGATTGAAAATATTAATGCATTTTCAATTTTATTCTTTTAGCTTTGTGGTTAAGTAGAGATAAAAGGTGGATACTGCAGGGTTACATTAGATTCTAAAATCCAAGTGCAGTGCTCTCAGATCCAAAGCTCCCCATTGATGAAGGCCACAAGCCAAAAACTAGTCTAGGGATATTGGATGAGTAGACACTAGATAGGGATTTTATGCACAAGTCTTCTGGTATCCATTGATTACTCCGGCTTGCACTGAGTGGCACTATTGTATGAAGAGTTTTGTCTGTTTATTAACTTAAAAAGTAATATAACAATCATGTTACATCAATTAATGTAACTCTAATGATGATAATGATATTTCAAACAGATTGAAAGAGTATTTTGATCATCTTTTAATTAATGATATAAGAATTAAGATAATAACTTATTGATTTATTCGTTTAATATTTATCCATTCTGTTTTTTTTTTTAGATTTTTTTTTTTTAATTTACAATTTTTTTATTTTATTTTGTACTTACTTAAAGATTTATCTTTGGAACCTTAAAAAAACTGAACAGGGCAAATCCCTAATGCATATTCCATACATTATTGTCATTGCAACTGTTATTATTATTATAAGATCATTCATATAATATACAAACATGAATGGGCTTCTCACCAACACACATATGGTGAGATTATTGGGGTTTTTTTACTCCTGAGTTTAAAATAATAAAAAAAAACACCATGGTTATTATTCTCAGTTGCCTAGTAGTTCTTAAGGAAAATATCAGTTGAGTTTTCTTGAAGGTAGAATAAATGTGTGCGTGAAAAAACTTTTTTAAAAATAGATTTACAATCACTGTAGATAAAAAAAATTATGGATCTTATTCCTTAAAGTGACTGTCATCCAAAGGGTGATAACACTTCCCTTATTGTGAACCCATACTTCCATCTAATGATGATTTTTTATTTAGTTTCTTACAATTGCACTGTGCATAAAAAGTGCAACAATTGTAAGAAGAACTCTCTAATACAAAATATATATACTAAAACAAAATTACCAATGTCGTAAAAACAGGAGTGTAAATATTATAATGAAGTTGTCATGCCTTTTGAAAAAAAGTTTCTGACTTCAGAAATTTGTTAAGACATGCACTTTGCAATCAATTGCAAATCTTTGACTTATATAATGAACTAATCTTTGTTTCTTGCTTAAGACAAATTTTTACATAACTAATATTTCCATTCAGTGTAAGTGCTTAAAAGTATATATGGTGTGGAATACAAAAATGTCGTTTTAGACAAATAAAAATAATTATGATAATATATTACAAAAGATGTTTATTAACATAAGTAAAAAAAAACTGTAAGCTGTATTAATTTATAAATCACACTTTTACACTTAATGTATATCAGATTTATAGAAGTTCAAAATTAAATGGGTTAAGTTTAATTAAGTAGAAGTCTGCCTGAATTTAGCTATTTTCGCTTTTTGAAAGACTGAACTCACAAAATGCTGCAATAATAATTATAAAAATAAAAGGCAAATGGAAATTGTGATCAGTGTATTGTAACACATATCCTTAGTGGAAACAAGAAGCATAATCAATTGTGGTTGGAATTCAAAGAATCTAATGATCCAGATTATCATGAGATTTAAATTATGCTATACTTTAAACACCTACTAAATGATAAATATTAAATGACTAGTTACTAGAATATAGAATAACAACCATTAAAATTTTTGATCTTACTTGGGAAAAAATATTTAAATAATTAAAAAACTTTACCAGCTCAAGTCTAATATAACTATCAAGTTACAGGCATGGCAGGCTAACTAACTACTATAACATGATATTTTTTAAAGTGATTTAATACAGAGACAATAGCATAAAACATATATAAATCCTGTTTGAAACTCAATGACACACACACCCATGTATATATACACTAAAATATCTAAAATTCAGAGAGAAAAAACCTTTTTGGAATCATCTTATTCAACACCTATCCCAATTAATAATAAATAATAAACATTTATTACAGAAACTTTGACAACAATGTTCCCTTGAGCCAACTTCAAACTAGTAGAGTTAAAGGAAGGCAAGATTACATATTAAACTTCAGAACAATCAACAAATATATTGCAGATCAATCAAAAACAGAGGTTAGTCCCGTGACATTAGTAACCACATCTCTATCCGCAGTATTTTCCTTTAATTGTCGTTCCTCCCTTGGCATAGCTTGTTTAAATCATTACATTAGGATAGGGATTTGAATCAAAAAGGCTATGCCTCAAGTCAATTTTATAAAAATTCTTCAATTAGACTGAAACAAAGCCTTCCCTAACTAACATTATAATGCACAATATGTTAGTCAATCTATCCAATAATTAGTAAATTGACTCTTCAAAGAAGAAGGAAAATAAAACCTACTAGCAAATTAATAGATATTACTCATTCTTAGATTTGATGAGGAAAAGTGTTTTAAATATATACGCAAATACTTTTCTATATATATACACACACACACGTACAGTGACTATGAAAAGATTCTGAAAAGCGATAATGCTGATTAAAATCATTATAAATTATATTAAATGATTAAAAAGGGAAGCTTTTATAACTATTTAAATGAACATTATGTGTGAATTCTGGTCAGTTTATTTTAACGAATTTTTTCATGCTCTTACTCTATAGAAAACCCTTTATGGTTATTGTTATATACTGGCTAATTTACTTAACAACAAAAAAATCCATTCTATTTTGCAAGGCTTTATTTTTTTTTTTTATCAATTTCATAAAAACAAATGTACATACTCTTACTAATCAAGCAGATAATCATATCCAAAAAAAAGTTAATAATTTTCCAACTTCATTACTTCCTAGAAAATTATTACCTCAACTTTTTGATTTAAAAAAAAAAAACAGACGTCATTAATGTAAATCAGTGGTATGCAACTTGTGAGTCCCGACACCTCAAGGGATCAAAGAAAAATTGTTGGGGTCATGAACATTTTGAGAATCAAGTTGGATAATAATTTTTTTAACTGAAAAAACAAAAACCTAAACACTATTAAATATATATATAAACTGTTCGACTCATTATTGTATCTCTGGCCACTTGTGTGTTTAAACATTTCTTTCTTTATATTCCAATCCACTTTGTATAAACAGCCCTTCATAACAATATTTCACTAATATTGTTCTCCTTTCTCTTGTTCACTCTTAGAGTTGTTGTTTTTTTTCCCCTCCATGCTAGTATCCTCCTAACGATGATATACAACATTACATTCTTGAATGTACACATTTTCTAAAACAGGCCAAAAAAAAATTGTAAATGTTGCAAATGAACAAACAGATCTACTAAGAATTAAATATTATTATAGATTTTTTTTCTTGATATACAGCTTTTTCACATATCTTATATAAAATTGTATAAACTGAAATATAACATATATATATATCTGTATATGATAAAACGACTTTTATTATTACTATTCTTGTATGCTAAATATAACAACGTAAAATTTCAGTCTAAGTATGGAAATCGCAAGTGTAAAAAGGTTGTGCAACACTGATGTAAATCATACTTAACAGAAAATCATTATGTCTTTAATATCTAATATGTTTCCTCACAGTTTTGGGAGTTTCCCTATCAATCTAATACCCAATACTTCAAAGACAACTACACAAAGTCTCAATTAAAAATATAAAATTCCTCATAAAAGTTTGTTTCCTTATGCATAACAGTGCCCCCCCCCACCCCAACCATTAACATTAATATTTTTTAAAATTATTTACTAAGGATCAACATTCACTATACTATTACTCTTTTAATAAAGTTAATTCACATGGCAACAAAAGAATTTGGAACAAAAAAAAAGTAACTGTAAGTACAGGATATATGCAGAAACATACTAAACTTAATAATCTAATATTGTATTGCACCTCTACTTTTTTGTTACAAGAACAATTGAAATAATAATAATTAAACACCTTGTGTCTTATTCTGGCATTAAATCATAATTTCCTGTAAGGTCAATAAATACATCACAGACTATCAAAAACAATCATTAAAAAGCTATGTAACCTAATTTCAACATTCCAAAACCCTACTTTTTTTTTTTTTTTCAAAGAAGATTGGTTATGGAGAACCCCAATTTAACCACTAGCTTAGATTTTCAAAAAATTCTATTTCTTACTGTTAATAATAGACATTCATGAATTTATACTTGATATTATAATTTTTTAATTAAAATGAATCTCAAACCATTTTCTATCAAAGCTTTGACAAAAGGCATCTACAACATTGATGCCATATGCTGATTTTATAGCAAGAACAATAACACAATGGATATGTTTTATGACTGTTTTAATAAATAAACATATGAGCTGCTTACTTCACCTACTACATGCTCTTATGTTCTCTTTTTAACAATCATCATTTAAAATATCCAAAGAAATAATATTTCCAAACATAACAATGTTAATCTTCACATTTTCCAATCTTTAGTTTATGCAATGTTGTTTTAATTTGAACGTAAAACATGTAAACTGAAATTAATAAAATCAAAATATGAGATTATATCATTGTTCCTGCTGATATTTTATAGCCGCATGGAGCTACATCTCTATATGACCGAACACTTAATATCAGACCTTCCTTTAATTTAAAAATTTGTCTTAATATATAATTAGTGTATTTTTATTATAATTTTTTTTTAATATAATATATTTTCTATAGATTCCAAACAAATTGATTATATATATATATATATATATATAATCAATTTGTAAAACAATATATATATATATATATATATATATATACTGATTGTTTTAATTATTGAAAATATATATAAAGAAAAAATATGATACTAAAATAATCTAATCAAATTTTTTTTCACCTAGAAATTAGATTCTCACTTTTTTTTTTTACTTATCTTACTTATTCTAAATACAATACAACAAAAATAATAAAATTATATAATATTTTACCATCACATTAATATGTCAAAGAAAAGAGGGCAGGTTTTTCTTTCATCACACTGGGTTTTTGTCTAGGCAGTTCCAATGAATATTCACTTTCTCCATGAATAAAATTTCAGATAGAAAAACTACTACCATTTTATCTCAGCACCATACTAACAATGATATTTTTGCTTATAATTGTTTTGAGAAGTGTAATAAAAATTAGTTTCCCAAAGGTAAACTGATATTTTATATGGTCAGATGATATAGTAGCCCCTTCAGCATTTTTTTTACTATCTGCTTTTAATATAGCAGTGCAGAGGGTTGGGAAAATCTTTAGGAATATTGAATCATCTTCATCGCCATTTTCAACTATTATTTATCCACTGCACAATGAAGGACTATGCATGTTTAATCCAGTTTATCTGATTTTTAGCCTCGTTTCTCCACAATATATTAGCAAACTTCTTATTATATTTAACTATCTCACATGTGGTCTCTTTCTATCTCTTGGGATCCAGTTTAAAATTTCAATGGTCCATGTATTTATCATTTTTTCCAGCACTATGTCAGCCCAGTTGCACTTTCATTTCTTAATTATTTCAATGATATCACTAGTACATGCTTGTTCTCCTACCCATATATTTCATTTATGATCCTCTCTTAACATACATCTCTCTCTATTCTTCATTCAGTCTTCTGAAGTTTCTGTATTGCTCTTTTGTTAAGTATCTAGTCTCAGATTTATAAGTAATAACAAAACATATATTAAAAACCTGCCTTTTCAAACTGATAGTAAGCATAATTCCATTTAATATAAGATTATTTCTATCAACAACACTCCATCTAAGTTTAACCCTATGATTAATTCCATCATTATGTTTTCATCTTAATTAATAGTCTGATTAATGATATTTGTACTTATTGACTTCTAATTAAAGGTTATTAATAATTATTATTTTCTGAGAAAATACATTGAACATTATCAGTGCTGTTTTTTTTTTTTTTTTTTTTAGCCGATACAAGCCACTTGATAGTGTTGTTGCTAGGACAAAACACATAAATAAAACTGTATCAGGTCTAATTACTTTTTTTTTTGCCCTTGATGACATTGTTTTGTTTTTTGACAATAAGCTCAGGCTTTTATTTTAAGCAATTTTTAAAATTCAAAAAAGCACATTGCTTTTATTTTAAGCAGTTAAATTTACAAGATACAAATGAACTTAACTAAACAAACGTTTTTGTGGGGGAGTGGGTAATAATAACTTTAAAACGTTCATTGTGTATTGCCAGAAACTTGCATAACACACTTGAGGGCGTCATGGGTCCCTAAATGGCATATTTATGTTGTTTGGTCTAAAAACGATGCCATCAAGCAGCTTGTATGAGCTAAAAAATGAGTACTCATTATTTCAATCATTTTAAATTTTATTTTTAATCTGACATTCTTAATTATATCTGATAATGCCTGCAACATTTATTGAATTTGTAAAACACTACTTGCAAAAACAAGCACATCATTTCGAAATTTAAATGATTAAAAAAATATGTAAATATATTTTATTTATTTAGCTTTCTATTTTAATCAACAAACTACTTAATATAAAACTACCACAAAATATTTTGAAAATAAGGAATTATCTATCCTACGTCCTCATCAATGTTAATCTCTGTGAAGTAATGCAATTATTTACATTGTATTTAAATAAATATCTTTTTAACATATGGCAATATCCTGGATTTATATACTGATAGTCCAAAACTTTAATAACTGTAAAAATGCTTAATAAACCAAATGCACTTTTATAATCTATAAATCTAAAGCATAATGGCAAATTATATTAATCAGTTATTTATTTAATTTCTATATGGACTTAACATGTCAAAATCCCATTTAAATATAGTTTTTATTTTCTTGGTTGGCTTGAATCTAAAATTCATTTTCACATAAGTTATAAAGATTTTGTAGAGGAATGATAGAAGTCTGATATTCTGTAATTTCTAATATCTTCTCTATTAATTTTCTTAAATATTATTACTACTACATTTTATCAATTACTGGCTGCAACTTTATAAATTAGACATTTAGTAGATAGATTTGCCAACTATTTATATATTTCTTTACCTGCTTCTTTTAATAAATCAATCATTTCAGAAGTCCCCCCCCTTTTTTTTTCCAGAGATATAATTGAATGTCTCACCTATTCATTTCAAATTCCTTATCTTCATTTCAAATGTAGTAGCTGATTTATTTTGTTATTCATTATTACTATTATATATTTTTTAATTTTTTCCATATTTCATGACGTCATCATTCTTTCTATGATAGTTCTATATTTTCATTTTATTTCGGAAACAACATTAATTTCAACACCAAAATGTTGTTTTATATTTTTGAAATGTTTATTTGCTTCTATAGCTTTTCTTACTAACTCACAATTATATATTAATTCTTTTTATATTAATTTACAGAATATTACTAAATGAAACATATTAATGATTTATGTTTTATATTTTATGAAGTATTAAGATATAAACATTCATTAATACAGATTTAAAAAGCAAGCAAATATTTAGTGTATTTATTTTACTGAAAAATGTTTTAAAATACACCTGGGTCTCATTTTATGTGGTAGATAGGTTCCTCAGACAATGAACACAAAAGAAATCACACAAAAATAGACTTATCTTGAAAAATGGGGGCTAGGTTACTGTAATTTTCAAAAATCGCATAAAAGCAAAGCAACAATGTAAAATTACTTTAAAATTCACATAAAAAATAAGAAAATAAAATATTACTAATAAAAAATTTCAAATTTGAAAAAAAATGATATAAGACAAACTTTTTACTTATTTATTAACTACAGTATTTAATTTTATTCAACAATATATTTTTATGTGTAATTTATAGTAATTTTCATTTTTTCATACATGTACAGTATTTTAATTATTATCACTATTTGACGATAAGTAAGTTCATTTGTAAACTAGTAAGACATCAGATTCATCATAAGAAAAAATACAACTAGCACCAACTTCATTTTTTTAATTGCTCTTATTATGGTGTCACCTAAACTAAATGTTTCCCAATTGCTGTTGATCCTTCCGATTGTGTTAAGTGATCTGAAATTGTAATTTTTGTTTCTAAAAAAATTCATTTTTTTGGGTGTTTTTTTCTTCTTCATTAGAGTAAACTAAAAATTTAAAATAAAAATAAAAACTTAGACACATGACAATAAAAAGACACCAACTCACCACTGTCAGACAAAATTTAATTAAAACTAACATTTAAAAATGAAATTCTTATTTTTGTCTTTAATTTTCAATTCCATTTAAAATCAAATTTCATTGTTTTGTGTCACATTAATTTCAGATCACATTATGTAATTTTTAAATTGTTAATTATAATTAAAAATCAGATTTTAATTGTCAAATTTAAGTGTGCTCATTGCTATAACTCACCTTTTAAAAATAAACTTGCCACTAAATGATTAATTGATTATGTACTCTTTTTTAAAAAAGCAAAATACAATGTGATTTAAATGCAAAAAACAACAACATGCATAATATAGGCATCTATAACGTTTGAACAGATTTACATTATAATCTTGTAAAATTTAATGTGTGTATATAAAATAAGGAAATCCTGATTTTAAGTGAATTATGAACTTTTCTTTATTGCATAAAATCTATTATAGTACTATTATAAAGTGTGAAAATATTGAAATTATTAGAGAGAAGTCGAACTCCAATAATTCTCTATTACTTTAAATATGACATGTCAGTGCATGAAATTTATAATATTTAAAGTAATAGCGCATTATCGGAGCTTGACTTCTGATCTATTAATTTTTATCGCATAAAAGAAAACCACATACAAAGATATTAAGAAGAAACATAAACTACATAACTTCAAAATCACATTAAATAAATCCGCATAAAATGAGAACTGAGTGTATATCTTTACCTTCAATTTTAATTTTAAAAATTAAATCATATAAATATAAAAAAAAATTAAACAAATATACTAAAAAATTAGAAATGCATGTTTATTTTGCAAACATATCAAAGATCCTCTTTTTCAATATATATATCATAAAGTATAATAAGATCCTCTATATCAATATATATATCATAAAGTAAATAAAATCTGTATATAATTGTGACTTTGTTAAAATAAATGATATTTTTAAAAATATATAAGTATATAATAAATATGTATAGCCATATATTTTGTTAGAATATCTAAACCTTTTAAAATCTTGTTGATATATAAATATTTTAATTTCCAACAAAATCAATAATTGTTCATTTAAATACAGAGTCACAGAAAATGCTTAATTATGTTTAAATTTACACACACACACACACACACACATATATATATATACTGTAATGGTCTAAAATGTAAGGCTTGCATAAAAAACAGCCAAGGCAATTTACATGGGATCTCCATATTCTAACATATGATCAACAACTTTCTATCATAACTCTCTAAATCAGCTAGATGCAAAAGACTCTATTATATTTTAACTACCATTATTTATTGCAATAATGGCAAATGTTAAAAATAGGAGACATTACAATTCATATTTGTGTACACATTATTACACATAAATAACAGCCAGTCTACTAGTTCTTTTTACACAGGATTAAATTTAGAATAATGATATATTATTTTCTTTAATTGTCTTACTTAGTTTGAATACATATTAATATGGTTAGGGATTTATTGATTTTATTATTATATTTTATGCAAAGTCAAAATATGGCCAAATACATTTTAATTGTTTCTGGACAGATAAATTTAATGCACAAACTAACTATCACTACTAATTACTAATCTAATTGGTCACTATACAATTTTAAGATTTAACTTACATATTCAGAATACACTAGAATCATTGAATACAATCAGTCATTTAAGGCTGTGCTGCAGCAGGTAAATAACTAAACATCAACGAAGTAGGTGTAAGATGGAGGCAGATTTCATCAGTGTTACACCTATTTATGAAACAAGAATATATAACATAAAACATATGCTATATAAGAGAAATGTGCATCTATCATATATGATTGCTCAAAGAAAGTTGCTAAGTGGAGTAATTGTCAGATACAAATATCACACTCATTTATGAATCAACATTATATATATATATATATATATATATATATATAATGTTGATATATATATATATATATACACACACACCACTAAACATTACACATTGACATAACAACTGGAAATACAAGTGTATCAGCTCAATTACATTTAATACACCCAGTTATCCTTTCATGCTTGCTTATTCCCAAACTTGGAAGGTATTTTGCTTAAAACTATTTTAAAAAAAAAACAATTTTACTTAATTGTAATCTGATGATGCAGTCTGTGTTATATTATTCAAAGATCACTAATCAATATTATTCGTGTTAATAAGTGAATTATTATATTTACAATTTCTATATTTAGAGCTAGTGGAAATGACAACCATTATTAGTTCTGATTTTAAAATACTAACTTTTAAGAGCATAGTGAGGGTTTGCAGTACTAAGCTAATTACTTTATTAAAAATATTTTTCTTTTTAGACTTAACTGTGATTTGACTAATAAAAAATAGAAATCCCTTGCCATACCAATTTATGAACAGATCTACTTCTATGTAAAATTTATCATAATAATTTATGAAACATTTTCATTATAAACTAAATGTAAAAGATAAAATACCTAATATTAATAATAGACAGTAATAATATTATATTAACAGTTCATATACATTACACTTTTTGCCATTAAGAATTCAAGTTCTTAATTCAGGTATTGTTAAACTTTTAGTGGACTCAATACATACAAACATAGTTATGAATGGTGAACCTTCTATCATACTGGTCTTAATTACTGCAGTGGTCTTCTCTTTCAAGTTTTTACTTTCTTTGTTTAATTAACAGCATCTGATAGTGTTTTCCTTGTTGAGTAATGGTTGGTTTCTCCCTAAAGCAATAGACACTTTTGAGGTGTAGGCAATATATAGTTTGCACATTGACTGGACACAATGCTCTTTAAGATGGTTCTATATTATTTGATGGTGTGTTAGAAACTCTTGATGGACTTGTGGCTTGCACCCAGCCATCGTGACCTGAGTGAAGCAGATGATGGCTTCTCTATTCTGCCATTATATTTTAACACAAAGCACAATAATAAACAAAGCAGCATCAGCAATAAAACAATTAAAGTAAAATAAGCAAAAGCAATCAAAGCAGAATAACAAATACTAAATGATCTTCACAGAGTCCCTAGTTATATTTTACTGAGTTGTCTTATCAGCAAAATCAGTTTTCATCAAGGCCTATTTCCATCATTTATCTATTGGTTATAGATAACTCCTAAACTTTGTTTATTTGTTCAATTACAGTATTTATATAATTTTAGCTCTGAAAGGGATTATATCAAAATAATGGACAATATTTGATTAAATTACAGCAGATATTTATCTCCTTAATTGGTTGCTCTGTTTATAAGAATTTAATTACATTTTATACAATAATATCATTTCTGTTCACCTAATTATAAAATATTTTTTACAAATGTTAATAAAATAAAAAAATTGTTTTAAAATACTTTTAATACAAACTTAGAATTAATAATGTTGTATATATTTTATTTGTTCACATACTTATATATATATATATATATATATATATATATATATATATATATATATATATATATATATATATATATATATATAATTTTCATTTATTAAAAATTGTTAAAACTTTTAATTTAAAAATTTCTTCAAATTTTTGAACTTATATACATGAAGATATATAATATATATAAATATTGCTTCAATATATATATATATATATAATATATATAAATATTGCTTCAATATATATATATATATATAATAAAACAAAAACCATGACAATTATTTGATTATTCATATTTAATAAAATATTACTAGCATAATACTATATTGAAGAATAAGTGAAATATTGGTGATGAATGCTGTTATACCAAAAATTTCTACATTTAGTAAATATTAATAAGCAAGATTAAAAAAAAAAAATTTATAAACCTGAGAACAAAATAGAATTTAAGAAATATAAAGAATTTTGATTGAACTTTTTTACTAATTCGTCACACTCTTCTTCAAAAAGCATTTCAACTTTACAAAATAGAAAAATAGTAAAGTGAAATATATATATATATAACAACAACTCTTTTCATAGTGATTCACTGATTTATAAAAAATATTGAAGGAATTATTTTTTACTTGGGTTCCATTTAGTGAATTTTTATTTAAGCTTCAAAAAGCTATGAAATTCTGTTTTAAAATTTAGAAGTGCACTTTTTATTATTAAAATTTTATAAAGACTTTCTGCACCAGAGTTTATGAAAACATTTCTCTTTCAACAAATCAATCTCAATATCCATATATCATTATGGTTTATCTCATTTATTAAAAAAAAAAAACATATATTTTCAAATAAAATCTAATTTCAATCATATATGTTTTTTTTTTTAGTGTAAAATAAATATTTTATAACTATGCTGCATAAATATGTAAATAAATTATTGAAAATTACTATTTTTTTTCCAAAGTAACAAAATCAAAAACGTTGTTCTCCACATCAGAGAACAAAGAATCAATAATGTTGATCCTCACAATATCTGAATGATAATGACATTTTCAGATTTGTTTAAACTAATAATTTTACTTCAATTTTAACCATTAAATAATGCAAACTGTCAAATATATATAATAGATAAATGTAAAATGGCAAAGAAAAGACAAAAATGATAGTAACATCATCAGAAGGTGTCAGCATATGTTGAAAAAAATGTTGTTGATCAATAAAGTGTTATTTTGAAAATTTAGAGGAAAGAAATAGTTTATGAATGCCCATTTCTCCTACTTTTAAATCAAAACTTATTCTATTTCTTAAATTAAATACTTTTTTTTTCCTCCTAGGCAACTATAAAAAATACTTTTCACTATTTTTTTCTAATTAGATAACAGGAGTTGTAATGTATACTAAGTTGTCAAAGACTAATAAGCAGCAAAAACTCACAATAAAGTAAGGGAATGAAAAATTGGAAAAAATAACTTTTCCCAAAATCTAATTTTGTATATCACTAATAATTTATAATGAAATCTTATCATTTTTAAAACTCTTAAAATATTTTTATCTCTCTATTTCAGATGTCTTATTTCATTTAAGTAATTTCTTATCAACTAATTAAATATTTTTAATCTAATGTTTCCTATAATAAAATTACTTAGGCCTTTTTTCTGCATTTTACAATTATTTACTTATATGTTGAATTTTTTTTTAAATATTTATTATAATTTTGTTTAAAATTCTAGTGAAATTATTCAAATATTTATGTATAATTAGCTACACATACCCCAACTCCTCTTTTTTAACACTGACATTCTTAGCAATACTATGTTTAATTATTAATAAATGTATTGCTGATTCAATTTTTATTATAACTTAATATGACATCATAAAAAAATGAATATTGAATACTTTATGAAACTAACATATAAAAAAAACAATAAAACTAATAAAATATAATAATTATCAAAAAATAAAGAATTTAAATATTTTTAAATTTAGTAATTTTAAATGTGTTCATAAAGTGTATGTTTTGGAATGTTAATTTTAAAAATAGAATAAAATAAAAAAATACAGAGGGATTCCAGTGAAGATTAGTAATAGGTATTTTTTTTTTTAATTATGGGAATGAGAATTTCAAATAGTCAGCAGAATATGTAACCTAGATAGAAAAACTTCATTTAGTGTTTTTTTTTTTCATTCTAACAAAAACAATATTATTTTTGATATATTAATTTCAAATATTTATTTTAATAATATCATTGATAAAAAGGAAAACCAAAAATAAGATGGTACCTGAATTTGATTACTTTATACACACATGTTCATAGCAAAAGTTTTATTCAATTCTTCACATTTAATAAGGAACATCAAGAAGAGAAACAACAAAAAATATTATCCCATTGTTTTTTCTTTAAGTTTAATCTAAATTATCCCCCTCTAAATATTAATATTACTGACATTTATGCCTTTAATAATAATTAAAAAATCCAAAACTTAGATTAATCTCTTTTCTATGTACAAATATTGGTCCAAAAAAAAGTATTTAATAATTTAAGTTCTATGACCTTATTTTAATATTAGCATTAACATTGAGGTGTTGGCAGAGATCCAATGTATACATCTATATCTCTTTCTGTTGGTCATTATAATCTTCAGACTATTGATTATTTTATTTACCTTTAATATATCTTTTTAAATTAAATCCTAATTCATTTATTTCAGAAACTCTTTCAATTCTCTTATTAATGCTTTTCTCTGTCAATATATTTTACAATTTCTAACCATTATTTTTTTTGAAAGTTTACAGTTCAGAATCATCCAAATGCTTCTATTTCTTTTTTATGATTATCCTCATATCTTCTTTCCAAAAAGATACACTGTAAAACATATATACTCAGAAATATTTAAGCAATGTTATTACCCCAGTGGATGACTTGTGGTCTTTTGAGTATTGCACTGAGTTAGCCATACCATAAAAGATTTTAATTTAGATAAAATTTGATTTTTTTTTCAGACAATTTAAAATTCCAAAACAAGCTTCTGATTTTTCTTTCATCCTGTATTCTTTATAGTTAACTACCCAATTATTGATTGATAAATGGATATCTACCTTTTTTTTTAGCTAGAAAGTAAATCAAATTTAAAAAAATATATGTCAAAATCCATATCAATCAGGTATTGATTAACCACAAAAATATATCGTATTCTTTATACCTCTATGGAAGCCTATAAAACATAAATTAAATTTGTTATACTTTTTTTTTTTCATATGTCAACTGCATTGACCGGGAAGCGAACCCGGGCCAGCTGCTTGGAAGGCAGCTATGCTAACCACCAGGCCACCGATGCATTGACAAATCTGTTATACTTTTACTTCTTTTCCCTTCAGTAATAAAATGGCTTATTCTGTGGAGAGATCTGAGTAGGCCCTTATTCTGCTGTGCGCTATTTATTAAAACCGTTTCACATACGCTTCTAAGTTTTAAATGTAGCTTCAAATTAAATGATCTTTTCTTTTTATTACAATCACTATATCCATGAGAAATTTTAATTAAATCAATCTTATTCCAAATAATTTACATTCTCAAATATTAAGTTCCATATCTTTCAAGCAATTATATTTTTACCAATATATATCAAAATTGGAAAAGAATAAAACTCCTTATGCTACTCTTCCACAAAATAATAATAATTATATATATATATCAGATGATTTCGGCTAATTTAATTATTAATAAATAACATAACTATAAAAATGAAAAATCAAAGTATATGAGCAAGTAATTAATTTATAAAACAAAAATAATTTTCAAGAATTCAAGTTTTAAAACTTACTTGACGAAGTGTTAAAATCTAACACTTTTGTGATGTAAAAAAAAAAAAAGAAGTTTACATATAAAAAAATTGTCAGAGTTATTAAAAAAAGGCTTGGAGGCATAAAACTTGATCATTAGATAGAACTTCCATCAATGCGGCGGCGGGGGGGAGGGGCAGAAGTCTTAGAAACAAAGTAAAGAAGATCTCTAAAAAAAATTTATCTGAAATTAAAAACAAAAAAAGTTCATTTGATTTTTTCTCCCTGTATTTTCCCGTTTTTCAATAAATAAATAACGATTGTAATTTAAAATTACTAATCATTAATCAACACTCTGTATCTCTCCTTCTCTCTTTACACATAAAACATGTATATTAACAAGTGTAATATAAATATCTATCATTTATATATATATTTCAGAGAATTCATACTACATAAAACAGGTGAATAACTGGATTAACAAGAAACTGCCCAAACCGAAATACAAGAATGAAAATGCAAACGGATATAATTAAAGTAATTAAGAGAAGGAATAAAACGGAAAAGAACTGAGCATGTTGTTTGTTTTTTTGTTTTTTTATGTCAAAAGCATTGATCGGAAAGTGAACCCGGGCCAGCTGCTTGAAAGGCAGCTATGCTAACCACTAGAGAATCAACGCTTGACGAACTGGACATGTTGCAAGCAAAAATTGAAATAAATTAAATATTAAACAGAATCCTGAAAAAAAAAACAGCAAAATAACTAAAACAAAAAACACTGAATGAGATCAGGGAAATATTCTGGGCAGATTAAAAAGATGAACAGCTGTGGACGACAAGGCCGCGATTTCAATTAGCAGATTAATCTGGGTTGATGATGACAGAAAACAATAATCGGAGATAACTTTCCATAGCATGGTTCTCTTAGTATTAAAAACACTCAAATTAAAGGCTTAAAAATGCAGCTGTTTATTCATTAACGTCCATTCCAATGATTTAAGATTTAAATCCAGAATGAAGTTAAGGAATTTTGTCGATAACTGAAGATTTTCCAAGCAATTCAGAATTTGTTGAACTATGTACATTATTTACATATTATAACAAACATGGTCATTAAATAAAGTTCCTGAATGGATATTTATGTAATAAGCTAAAAAAAAATGAGGGGGGGGGATAGGTTGGTTAAAAGAAATATTAAACTGTAATTTTTTTAAAAAAATTCAATCTATTTATGTTCATATGCCAAATTTTTCATCCACGAAGTTCACATGCACTTTACAATATTATACTATTATTCAATTTTTGTTCAAAATATAGTATGTTATAAATTAATATTATTTACCATTTTTTCATAATATACTATACAACTTATATAAAATTAAAATATGCCTTAATTTAATGAGACTTTTATCTCTGACTTTTAAATGTTAGAACTTAAGTTACTAGTGAAAGAAAAACGTTTTAAAATTTGAATAAGTCAGTATGGTTCGTATCAATTTCAGGAATAAAAATATTTTTTGCAAAGAACAAAACTGCAAATCTTACGTAAAAAAAAAACAATTTCAAAACAAAATTTAAAAGCAATTATGAATCTGCTGTGACTATTGCCTAGTATAGGCTATTAGTATTTACCATATGTATTAATTTTGATTTTTTTATTAATACAGTAAAGTGTACAAACTTACATACTAATTGCATTGTATTCATTTATAAATTTAACTTAAGTACTCTAGATTTAGAATGCTTAAAAATGCTTACATTTCCGTTTTGTTAATTACTGCAATCCATTGGAAATTATTTGTCCAATTAAATTATGTGTTTATGTTCATTTAAACATTTATTAATTGTTTATTCTTTATATCATTCGTATTAGACATATATATATACATGTAATAGAGTGTTACTTTTATATGCTTGATGTATTAAAATTAAAAATCATGTTCACTGATTACAAGTATCAAAATTATAAAAAATAAACGTGTGGTTTTTTTTAATTTCACTCATTGAATTTGAATTTCTGTCATGATGATGATGATGATGATGATGATTATTATTATTATTATTATTATTATTATTATTATTATTATTATTATTATTATTATTATTATTGTTGTTGTTAATAATAATAATAATAATAATATATTTAATTACTGTATTATTATAGAAATTCTTTAAGTCTCTTATTTTTGTAATCAAGAGCCTGATTGTCCTAATTCAGTTATAAAATACTATGTCTGGCACAAGTGCCATAAATTTCCCAACCAATATCTAAACTTAAATAATCAATGGACATTAAACTGTGATGATATAATCTACAACAAACTAAACTGTGACTAATGGCTTCTGTAAGTAAAGAATTCTGGACTACTGGCACTTACTCATCTAGCAACAATTTTTAACTCTTTTATACTACCAAGAAATACAAAATGTTCTTATATTTTGAACCCAGCCAACTTTGCTTATATAATTATATACTGTATATTCTAATATTATAGTAATAACTATATTTAGTGACTTCATTTTTACTTTGTCCCTTTTTGTTTAAGACAGTATATATAAATAAATGAATACCTAACTCTTTTATACTATCAAAAAATACAAAAATGTTATGTTTTGAACCTAGCCAACTTGCTTATATAGTTATATATATTCTGATATTATACTAATAACTATATTTAGTTACTTCATTTTTATTTTGATCCTTTTTGTTTAGGATAGTATGCATAAATAAAAAAATACATAACCTTAACAAAAATTGTTGGTATGTTGAATATAAATAATTGATAGTAGTGAGTGATGCATCTACAAACATTAAGCTCATATTTCCATTCTATTACACATTGGATTCAAAAATAAACAAGAAAAATGCAAAAGTAAGATAAAGTGAACAAAAATGCTGCTCAGGTTCACCAAATAATATTTTCAATGTAAATCTATTATAACAGCTTCATCATATACATTCATAAGAGTGATCATATAATAAATGTTCAAATATAAAATAAAAAATTTGAAAGTTTTCTAATATACACATAAAAATTCATTCCATAAATTCAAGATACATAATCAACTTTGAATATATTATTTTAAAAAACAACTGAAAATTATGAATCTGTGATTCTTATTTAAGGACATACATTTAACTAAATATATTATTAATCACAAACTGTATTACTTTCTGTCAAATGTAAACTGTCATAGATGGTCTTATGTGAAGCTATATTAATTTTCAATAAAATTAAATTGATTTTAAATAAGATCATTAAATAGGAATTTATACTGTATTTAAGTAAACACTCACCTCAGAAAATAAACTTAACAATTAGACTTGATTCACTCTAAATATATTATTATACCTACTACCTACTGGAATATCTACAACTTCATCTGCTGACCTTGCTCCCCCAATGTCAATTATAAACAACAAACAACTGCTACAGATATCGAAGAGATGGTCATTTCAAACAAAATTTTTTGATTCCCTTCTGAAATTAAACATATATGCTCTCTCTACTGTTCACTTCCTCAGATACCATTGACTAGATACAAGCATTGATCCTGTCTATAGATTATGCCTCAGAGAAGAGGAAACACAGCATCATATGTTATACACCTGTTCATGACTGTCTTGCACAAGAGATGACATACTATTTAATTACAGACAAATGAGCATGACAATTATTAATATTATAAAGATTTACAACCAAGACTCAACCCAGCCATCCAGGCTACAATCTCCAGTTAATATTCATTATGATGCACTGATATACATTCTGCTTGGGTGGTAAACTAGATGTCACTTAACAATCTACTGCAATAAGCTATATCAGATTAAAACCACAGACAAGAAAATAGCCCAACCAGGCATTTTTGCAGCTACATGGTCAATCCTGACAACCTCTGTAATAGAATGCAAAAAATTCTAAGGTCATGTCAATATGGAATACCTGAGCATCTTTAATATAGCAAGACCAACACCCAAACACATTTTCTAAATCCATATCCACCTAAAATAAACTAACTAATATTCTATATCTATATAGGAACTTTATTCACTGAATCAAATGAAATAAAAAAAATTTAAATCTTTCAAGTCCCACCCCATGCTAATTTACTAATCAATAATTGCATTGAATTAAAAATGTTAACCACAGTAATGTTTGTAATCTTAGTTGCAGATGCATTTGTTTTTTTTTTTCCTTTTTGTTTAGTGATGCAACCATTATTTAAATACAAATAGTTTACTTTGAATCATCGTTATCATCATCATAATAGTAATAATGATGATGATGTTCCACAACAGACAGTCTACTGGTTCACAATCAAGTTAACGATCTTTAGTTTTTCATTCTCCATGTCAAAGTTAAAAAAAAACTGTCAGGCTGATAGCATTCAAAAGAAGGATCTGACAATCTTCCTTTAATATTTGGCCTGGGGCAGTTAGCTTTCATTAGCTCCTGTTTAGTAAAGTCTAATTAGATAATTATAAATAGATAAGTCCAATTAAATATTTCCATCTAAGACATCCATTCAAATATTATATATATGTTAAAATGAAGATTTGCACGGGTTAAATATATAAAAAACATATTTTGCGGGTTCATCCATGTTAAAAACTTTTAATATTAATATACTGACGTTTTGACTTGGTCACACAAGTCATCCACAGAGTTATAAAAGGTAGAAAAATGGTTGTAGAGGCGCTACAATCACTGATTTGAAAAAAACATTAAAGTTCCATCAATAGCAAAAATGTTAAATTTAGGAATGTTTTTTTTTAAAAAATCTTTCCAAATAGGAGGAAGTTTGCATGTATCATCTCGCTTATTGATACAATCTGGCCTTATAAGTATCTCAATGGCTTCTCTAATTTTGTACTTGTAGAGATTATCACATCTGGATATGATCCTGGTACTAGAAAAATCAATTTTATGACCTGAATCTATAGTATGGAGTGAGAGTGCTGATGATGATGAGTGTTGTTTAACAATATTAGCATGCTCATCTCTCCTAACACTGATGCGATGATTACTCATACCTACGTAAGAAGCTTTACAATTTTTTCATGAGATTTGATAGACACCATGAGATTCAAGAGGGATTGAATCCTTAGGCTTGGTTATTATATTGCTGATCTTTTGATGAGTAAATCATAATAGCTGATTTATCATCTTTTTGTTTCCTATTTTGTCTATTCTGGGCTTGAAATAAGGCTTTTTTTTATAAATTTGTAATTATAACTATTTGCTAATATATATATATATATATCAATTATTTGATCAAATCAGTTGTATTTAAAGAACGTATATTTAACTAAATCTATTAATCACAAACTGTATTGAATTATTGAAAGTTATTTTCTCTCAGATATGAATTGTCATAAATGGACATATGTGGAAGCATATTAATTTTCAATAAAACTGTAAAATGATTTAAATAAGATCTATTAAATAAAAATAAGGCAATAACTAAAAAACATTTAGCTGATATGGTTTACATTTCCTAATTAATTATTGGTGTAGTTTATTGACAATTTTTTGCAGATACATGTTGACTAAAGTTTTCACTTTTATTTTTTTCTTCAACACAAAAATTATAATGTTTTACAGGACATTGCAATTCTATTATAATTATAAACATATTAAATAAAACAAAAATAAAACGTATTTTACAACTAATGTACATAAGTTTTTTTTTTTGTGCAGTTTATTATGTGACCAATATTTTTTAAGTAGTCATATAAATATATAGTTTTCTTTTTATAATAAAGTGCGAGTTTTATTATATATGAAATCAAATGGGTTTTGGTGGCCGAGTGGTTAGCACAGCTGCCTTACAAGCAGTTGTCCCGGGGTTCATTTCCCGGCTGATGTTTTGACACATAAAAAAAGGGGGTTTGGATAATGTTAAAGTCTTATTGCAATCCTGAACGTTATCAAAATAAGCAATAAAATGATAGATGTGACTAAAATTTTAAGCAAGTCACTGATTGGGGGAAACAAAGGATAATATATGTATATATTTGTAATTACTAAGATAAGAATATGGTGCTCTGATATAAAAAAAAGTTTATAATATATATATAGATTTATATTGTTCTTAGAAATAGTTTAAAATACAAAAAGGATTTTAATATATGATTTTTTTCTACAGTACAGGCTTTTTCATACCTGCACTCCAATAGGTTATATATATATATATATATCTGGGTTCAATAGGTTATATATATATATATATATATGGGTTTGAACTGAGACATTCACATGACCCTCAACTATCCACAGTATCTCATACTGCTGACACACTTGATCACACACATGTCGAAAAGATAAACAATCATCAATGTCGTATTTTCTTACTAAACCAGCACTCGTCAGTTGGTCCAGAGTATTTTATTAATATAATCAATATAACTAAAGGTTTATACTGACAGATCATGACGTGTAATTTAGCAAACTTATTATCGATGAAAACTTAAAAAATGTGAATAGTAAATTTAAATCTGCATATATTCATAAGAAATTGAATTTAACACATAAATGTATTTCTTACATAGTAAAGGAATAATGAACACAAAGGGATTCCAATTCATTGAAAAATTTGGTAGGATTTCTGAAGAATAATTTAATATTGAAAAAGCTACAAAAAAACTATCTACCTATATTGTAAAGTTCAAAATATAATATGAATATTTTTAAGAATTAGAATTTTGGAAGTTTTCAAAAAAATTTTAAAAAAATCACTACTGCAAAGAAAAAAAAATGATGTTTTTTTTTAAAAAAAAAATAAAAATAAATTAAATATATAGCCCTCTTTCCATTTTAGTTTAGTTAAAAATAAAGAGACAGCCTTTAACATTTATAAACTAATATAGCTGGTTAGCTGAGTTTGTTACTAAATGCAGTTTAAAAGAAAAATTCCCCGTCAATAAAAAGAAAATTAAATTTATTCGATCCAGATTCAAATCCATATTATAGTGAATAATACAAAAAAACTTCATATGTTTTTTTGTTTTTTTTTGTAAAAAAAATTGAAACCGAAATCAATAAAAAAAAAAATACAAAGTTGAATATGAGTAAGACTTGAACTGCAGAACTTCTAAAGTTTCTGATCAACAAAGATTATATATAGTGCATTAAACTAATTTTCAAATCCATCCCATCACTCTAGTGAAGGATTAAACAAAATAAAAATCTGCATTTCAGTAAGAGTACTCTTCCATTTCCAACATATACATATATCATAGTAATAGAAATGATGTTTCTTTTAGTTACATTTCAGATTACTAGATTAGAATAAAAACAATTTAGATTTCCAATACAAAATGATAATAAGATTAGAGAAGAAAAGATCAAAACTTTCTTACATTCACAAAACTTAGAAGGATTTAGTATCAATTTATCAAAGATAAGATTTGGGATTGAGGAATAACTAATAAGCCTTGAAATCGTTCAGTTGCGACTTAAAATGTTTATAATATAACGATTTAAAATTAAAATTAATAATAAACAAAGTAAATAGAAAATGTTTATGCACTATCTACTATATATATATATATATTAAATCTTAAATAAAGTTTAAAAAATGAACATCAGCAGAGAGATACATAAACATATATCTGTATTCACATGTGCATATATTCTTAAGTGAAATAATTTCTTTATTTTGAGTATATCAGTATAGTTGATAACAACTAAAGGACATGTGCCAAAAATTATTTACTTCTTCATGCAATAACAATTCATTTTCATCTATTTGTATCTACTAATTTAAAAACAGCTATTTGAAATAGAAATATTTCAATCATGGTCATTAAAAAAAAGCATCAATTTATAATATAAATTAGCAGCTCTTTATCATTAAATAAACGATAAAATTTAAGCCAAGAAAAAAGAAATTATTCATTATGCAAGAAAGGGGAAACACTTTGATTATATAGAGGAATAAATTACAAAACTAAAATAAAAAATATATACATTATACTTAAATACAATTTAGGTGCTTAATGTTTATTTATTATTTTTTATAATAATCGAATTGTAAATTATTTAAAACAATATCCTCCATAAGTACATCTGAATAACTTCTCAAGTTTTATCTTAATGTAATTTTTTTTAAAAAAAAAAAAAGCATTGATCACATAACATTTATGAAAAATTAACAACATAATAGTGACATATTTTCAAGTAATATTTACATCATATTATTACATTTATGTTCATGCAAAGAAAATAAACAGTTTAACTGATTACAAAAAAAGTATATAACTAATAAATAAGTATATATAAATAATAAAACAATCTAACTATCCACGATTCCCATATATAATAAATTTAACAACTCTGTTAATGGTAAATGTCTATTATATATATATAATACCATGAATATATAATATTTATAAAGTAATAATTTTCAAAAGGGCATCCTCTAAGAATCTTTCACATGTCAGAAATTGTAATTATTTTTAATAAACATGCAAATAATGTCTTATTATATAAATGTATGAATTCACTTCCATCTGATTTCCAAGATTTTACATAGATATCAGATTAAGCAACGGTTTATTCTTGGATGAAAAATTAGCAATACAAAATATTAATACCTAAATTAAAGCTTTGATAAATTCGCTATTAATATAGTTTTACTTTGAGAAAATGCCAATAATAGAACTATTACCAATATATCTTGGAGGCAGTTTAAAAAAAAGATTATTTACACCCTTTATTAGTAGATAACAGTGTTACAAAAGAACATTATTTTCAAGTTTATTATAGATTGATTCTTTAATTTCTCTTTCAAGATAAATTTTATTTGACCTATAGACAAATACAAAGAAACAACAAAAATTAGCTAGGCTACGTTACAGGATGATGTATACAAAGAAGAACTGAACCAAAAGTCAGTAGAATACAAATGAGTGTTACTGAAGAACTTAGTCAGAGGATACAAGAACAATATATAATTCATCTAGTCTATAACGAATTCCGATTGTTAGTAAGCCCTGTATTGGTGAGCTATGGTTGGATTTTATTAAATCTTAATAGTTATTTTCAAGTAAATTATTTAGGGGGTGGTGATTTTAATAGAATGTGCAGGTAAGGAATATAATATCATAAATATTGTTATATATGTAAATAAATAAAACCAAAGAAACAAAAAATATTGTACTTTTTAAATCAATAATCTTTTTCATATTATTTACTTACATGAAAACAAATAATAAACAAGCGATAGAATATATTTGTTCATTTATATATATATATATGATAAACAAAAATGCAAGTTAAAAAACTTATATCTTGGTAGGACGCCATCTGTGGATATATATATATAATGAAAACCCTTTGAAATAAATTCTACAATATTCAATATGTCAATATTAAAAAAAATCAATAGTTCCAAACAAAGTTTAAATTCATTAATCAAATCATCAATATTAAACTTAGAAAGTGGTCCAATATGATCATTTCACAGCTTACAACATCAATCTTATCTGCAAACACAACTTTAATATTCCAATGCAAAGTTTGGTAATTTAATTGGATTACCTGCACACTTAATTTTTGTTTGTTTGGAGCAGTTAATTTCTCTGTTATTTTCAGTTAGATTAGATAAAATATATTTCTTAGCAAAAAACAAAATAACTACTTAGGTATTTACAGTTGTGAAACTTTATTATAGATTTCTGATGATCTAGTATTTATTTTAATACTGTAACACCATAAATTATCATTTCTTTATAAATCGATAGATGGATGGATATATATATATATATATATAGAGAGAGAGAGAGAGAGAGATAGATAGATAGATAGATAGATAGATAGATAGATAGATAGATAGATAGATAGATAGATAGATAGATAAAGAGAGAGATAGAAAGATAGATAGATAGATAGATAGATAGATAGATAGATAGATAGATAGATAGATAGATAGATAGATAGATAGATAGATAGATAGATAGATAGATAGATAGATAGATAGATAGATAGACAGACACAGACAGACAGATAGATAGAGATAGATAGACATATAGATAGACAGATAGATAGATAGATAGATAGATAGATAGATAGATAGATAGATAGATAGATAGATAGATAGATAGATAGATAGATAGATAGATAGATAGATAGATAGATAGATAGATAGATAGATAGATAGATAGATAGATAGATAGATAGATAGATAGATAGATAGATAGATAGATAGATAGATAGATAGGTAAGTAGGTAGATAGACAGATAGATTGATTGACAGATAGATTGACAGACAGACAGACAGACAGACAGACAGATAGATAGATAGATAGATAGATAGATAGATAGATAGATAGATAGATAGATAGATAGATAGATAGATAGATAGATAGATAGATAGACAGACAGATAGATAGATAGATAGATAGATAGATAGATAGATAGATAGATAGATAGATAGATAGATAGATATTTTAATGGAGCAAATTTATATATGAAAGGAATTTTATATCAGATATACATATATTCACTCTATCTTCTAATCATCATCATTTTAAACCATTATTGATACACTGCAGGTTAGAGATCTCTCCAAGTTAAACCCCCACACATTTCTTTATGTGATCCATTTATCTCATATGTTGTCACTTTCAAGGTTTTTTACAATCTCTTGGAATCCAGTTTAATATTTCAACTGACTATCTATTTCTATCTCTTAATAAAAATATTTCCAGCCCAATTCCAACTTCAGTCTCTTCATTTTTTCAATGATGTCAGTAGCACCTATTCTTCATCCATGTACTTTTGTTTTAACTCTCTCCTTGTTACTCCTAACATGCATCTCTCCATATTTTTAGGTGGTCTGAAGTTTCTGTATTGCTTCTGTTAAGCGTCTAATAGATTTTATATATAATCTGTAATCAAAATATTTTCAGACCTGCTAACAGTAATATCTAAATAATTTATTCTTTTACTATTTTTCTATTCTCTTATATTTTCTTTCACACATAAATACATCACCAACATATCTAATATGTTCCTCTTCATTCATCATCTATTGTTAATAAAATGACACTGTGTAAGTAAATATACAGGATCCAGTTACCCATTTGCCAACCATGTTGAATTCTATAATATTCATCAATATATATAGAACAACATTTGCAGCTGTATCTGTAAACATTAAAACATCAATTTTACATTTTGTTGCACAGTAATTAATGTTATTTTTGATTAATGTTTTCTTAATCATCCTCATAGATTCTGCTTAGCAAGTGAACTATATAATTCTTTTACATCATGTGACATAATAACATCATCTTCCCTTAGCTTTATTTGTTTTATAATAAATTAAAATAATGAAGAAACTACAAATTTACCAAGTCATAATATCTTTTGCAATAATTTAATATTATATTTTGTAGAGTTACACAAAAATTCACCTCCAGAATCAATCATCAACAGAAACAGAATACCTTCTTTATGTAATTTAATTTTTACCAAAATATTTTGATCAAATTGCAACATATGGATATAAAACCAAATATATAATCTTATTAAACACTTCTCATTGGACACCTTTAGATAAATTATTAATAAATTTCATCCTTTAAAGATTCCATATTATAACCAACAATGCAACAAAAATCTAATTTCACTAGTTGCAATAACATTGATTTTTCTGGCATTTATTTTTAAACATTATACATTATCTATTGCCTTTATATTTTTTCAAATAATTTTTTTTTAATCTTTTCTAATTGCTACAGGAGTTCTAAACTACATATTACCAGTCCAATTATTTTTGTATATACATTTACATACATTATTAACTACATCTTCGCATTTTTTATGATTCTCAAAAACAATATATTTTAACAGCACCAACCACAAAATTAATTTAATAAAAAGAAAGATTTTTAGAATAAAAATTTAATAGCTTATTTTTATAAAAAAAATAACCGCATGATCTTGATGAAGATATAGATAATACCAACTTGGATTATATGTTTGAATATATAAATGCATCTACATATTTTTTGTCATTTTTCAGTTCATTATATATATATATATAATGCCCATTAGTTAAAAACTACTGTAAGAACAATAAAAATAATAAATATAATGATAATTAACTATTATGTAAAACTTTTCAATCCACAGAAGTACTTTAGTTAAACCTTAATCCTACTCAAGTGACATTAAATTAAAAAATAAAATTATACACTTTACAATCCTTAAAAAAGTAAAGTTTGCATTTAACCATAATATCTTTTTTACATTCCATCCACTACTTCTTAATGATCCATCATTTCTTAAGGTGACTTAAATCAATTTTATTAATAAATAAATAGACATAATACAAATACAATGTCCATTAGTTAAAAACTATTGCTATGACACATGAGAAAAAAAAAACAATAAAAATAATAAATACAATGGTAATTAAATATTATATACAGTCTTTCAATCCACAGAAGTACTTTACATTTAATGACAATTGAGGAGAGTTAAAGAATTAACAGAAAGTACTTATGCAGACTGAAAGACTATATAATAGTTAATTACTACTATTTTTTTTTATTGTTACATATATATATAAATTAAAATGCAAAGTTAAGTTCAAGATATATATGCATTTAGAAAAAAATGTTTATTAAGCATAAAAAATATTTATAAAATAAACTTCTACAGTAAAAATAAAGTCCTGGAAGATGTAGCTCAGTTGCAAACATGATGGACTGAAGAATAAAAAATCCGTAAATAAAAGCTCAACTGTCACTTAGTATTTGAATATCATATGATTTCTCAAATGACAAACTATTCATATTTTCAATTAAATAAATAATTTAAACAGAAAAAATTTACATTCTGAGCATTTGTGCTATAATGTTGTTATAATAACTCAACAATGTATTGTTGAGTACTGTAGATACTCTCAAACCAAAACACAAAGTAGAGATTTTTAAAAAGAGTGGTTGTCTCATCTTTTCAAAAGTCTCTATAATGTGATTTGGTTTGAGAGTATTCTCAGTACTCAATAGGACACCACAGAGCTATTATAACATTACAGTATCTGTGCTTAGAATGTAAATCCTTTTTGTTTAAATTCCATATGATCTCTGTGCTAGTAAACAAAACTGAAAATTAAATATATAGTAACCATAAAATTTTGCAAACTTTTTGAAAAAATAATAAATTTTAAAGCAATGAGTTTATAAAAAAAAAAGAAGTAAACAAGCTGTGATGTCAAAATGTGCAAATTAATGAAAACATATTAGATTATTAGTCCCAATGCAAATAGAGTAATTAAGCATGAAAATATTATGGTAAATCAAAAATACAAACATGATTGCTTTTAATTGTCAGTGGTCACTATCCATCCACCAACATAATTTACTACGGCATCTCAAACTTTAAAAAGATATTGCATAAGTTAATAGTTCATTGGGATGATCTATGACTCTTATTTTGACTATTTATAACAACAACAAGTGAAATTTTATAATAAATAAATCAAATAGACCTCATATGATTAATTACCCAGAAGGCTACATGAGATCAGAGCATCTTAATGGTTCAGTAATGACAATCATATGGCTGATTTTTTTTTTGTTTCTCAACTGACAATAATTTCTGGATCAACTTTTATAGATATAGTACAAATTATATATAATATATATTTTTAAAGAGAAATATGAAAATTAATGATATATAAATATATATGCATAACACTGATAAAAAGACTTACTGAATCAAACAATACTATTATCAGTTTTTAGTCCTGAAACTTCATGCTTTTACTGATTTCCCTATCATACAAATATTTTCAAAAAGCATGTATTTGTGATGCTTTGCAATTGCAACAATCAATAATTGCATTATGAACTAAACACAATTTTAAAAATTAAAATTTATTTTTTATTACTTTACATTAGCTTAATTTTCTAAATTAATACACTGTACAGGCTTATTTTTAATGCATATTAATGAAAAACAATTTAATGAAATCACTGATATGGGTATATGATTTTAATTTTTAAAAAAGCCCTTGAGTTTGTATAGTAATATGGGTTTATTTTATTTATTTTGGAAAAATAATACAGGAAAAAAAAAATATAGAAATGACTTTTAATGAAATATATAACGTTCGGAAATATTTTACAAAAAAGTAAGATCATATCCCTTAAACCATAAAAACAGAACATCAAAACTTCACATTTAAAAATACATATCATAAATTGCTTATATTCTTATTAAAAAAAAACCTACTCCATGCTATTAAATATAACTTCAAAATGTAACTTATTTTCCTCAATTATCTTACACATATTTTCTAAAAACAATTTCATTTCAAAAATGGCAAATATTCAATGAATATTTATTGCAGAAACTTATACCACTCACATTCACCATATTTTAAAACATCTATCCACATTAAATTTCTGGATATGTAATTAACATTTAGAACTATTAGTAACAAACCAAATTTTCCAACATTTCTCTGTAGGTTATGTATAAAAACACTAAAAAAGAAAAATCATATTTACTCAAGATAATTTCACACACACACACACACATATATATATATATAATTCCTGAATATATAACTTCGAAATTCCTCCAGCAACATAAAAAAAGATGTGCCAGAAAAGAGAATATGTTGGTAATGAATCTATTATTGTAAAAACATGCTTTTCATAGTGGACCAGATTGTTTTTATTTTACAAAGATTATCTGAAAAAACATTCTTAAAAACTTGCCAAATTAAGTTATAAAGAAAAAGTCTTTACAGGAAAAAAACACACTAGTTCAAGATGTAAAATAAAAAAACTGTGGAAGCAACACATTATGCATATTGAGTTCATGTATTGCTTTATATAAACATTACAAAATTCATGTTTAGCTCATGTTTCTTTTCTTTTCCAGGGTTATAATTGTCATACTTATGTACGAGTGGCTGCCAATAATAAGGATGATGTTTCCTCTCCTATATATGAGAAATTTTAATTATAAGATATATAAATCTATTTTATAAAGAAAGACATTTTCACAATTTTTTGTCTGATGCTGAGACAATTTCTGATAAGCATATCCATGAGCTAACCCTTCACACAATATGTACTCTCCAATGATTATGATACATTATTATAATTAGGGCATCAATATTCATCTGCTTTACTTAAACTAATCTAGTAATAATTACTCTAGCTAATATTAGTTACATTTTTTTAAAGGCCAATTACTGGAAGAAAAAAAAAATGTTTGCATGTAATCTGAAAATATTTGCAAGATTCACATTAATTTACTTCTGAATTCCAGATGGTAGACATATCAGATAGATAAGTTAACTATTTTGGATGAAATCCATATATACTGTTTTTTTTCTTTCTTATACATCTTTAAAATAACTGATAACATGTGGCAGATAACTACAAATTATTTTTATAAATTTTGTTAACAACTGCCATATTCTATATTTACAGTAATTTTTGTTTATGACTAGTAGTTTGTAATTAATCTTTATATCATGTTAGTACAGTAATATGAAAATGTTAATTTATAAAAATGATCTTTAAATATATATATATATATATATATATATATATATATATATATATATATATATATATATATATATATATATATATATATATATATATAACAATTGAATGTTTAATTGATTGATGATTATGTGATGTTTAAATACCAGAAGTGTCATGATGTATTTTAATCTGGAAATCTTTAATTATAAAATTTCATTATTCTATCACTAAACTCAACCAGAGATAGCAATATATATATATATATAACTTCAAAATTTTTCATTTGAGCTGAAATTTATGTTCAACTAAAATTCATGTTAAAAATTGTGTATGAAATAATATTAACAATATTTTCATGTCTACTTCAATGAGAACTGAAATCTGTTTTGGATAAAAAGGATTTTATGATAATAAAGTTTTAATCATAAATGTAATCCAAAAATAACTATTATCAATTATCATTATCATTAGATATCATTATACTCATTTTAATTCATGATGACTATCTCCACGGCATGCTGACTATATCTAAAAAGTTTAACATATGATACGGAAATAGTTTGTTACTATTTTTGCTAAAGCCATATGATATAATGTTTTGTTGTTGACATAACTATTGACAATAAATAAATTTCACAATTTCTTGTTTTGGAGTTTATCAAAAGTTTGAATGTCTGAAATATTAGAACAAAGTATAATGCATGGACTTTAAGCTCCAGAGTCCCCCATTTTAACACTGTGTCAAACCATGATGGCTATCATTGACAATGATAGACTATAGGACTGCAAATCAACATTGGTAATACTAAATTTAAAAAAAAACATCTAATAAAAAATCAGTTAAAATATAAGGAAAAAAAATAGATATTAAAAAATTGCTACAGAAAGACAGATGAAACTCAGTATAAAGTCAAATACACTATCAATAATTGCAGGTATATAAATATATACATCATTCTCCACTTTAGAATAAAAGTGAATCTGAGTGTACCTCACTGTTCTCTCTTCATAAAGTTTAGAAAACTTTTTTATCTCTTCCAACCATATTATGGACAGTAAATATTTTTTTTTTCCTTAACAAAAATTCAATAACTAATTACAAATGTAAAATCCCCCCCACCACTGAAAATATTATAAAATTTAAATACATAACAATATAGCAATTTAGAATATTGCTATATCAAACTACCTTCACTCACAACTTTGACTTCATCCACCTCAGATAAATACAATAATGATTATTACTAATCATTTTCTAAACTAGAGATTATTTCTAGCACAGATATAAACTTTAAATCTCAGTTAAAGATTAATTTAATATATCCATCACACAGTTCTTCTTTTCAAAATAGTTCATATATATCTAATATAGAAATAAAACAAACTAACTCCTTCTTTTTAAAACTTGATTTTTTATGACTATAATCATGAAAAAGTTTTTATTTGATATATATATATAGATTTTTAAAAAGTAATTAGTTGTGTTTAAGTTGTGATCCTAATAGGAAAGGGGAGTGAGATAAGATAAAAAAAAATTTTTTTTTTTGGTTATGGATATATTTTGTAATTTTTAATTAATTATTATTATTTATTTTTTTTTGGAATATGTGATATTTATTGTTTATATATTTTATTTTAGTGTGCCTTGAAAAAGACTATAAAAAATAGTCGAAACATTGGATTTCTTTTTCATGATTATAGTCATAAAAAATCAAGTTTTAAAAAGGAGTTAGTTTATTTTATTTCTATATTAAAGATTAATATATCTGATTTTTTTTTAAATTTTAAACATATATAGATATTAAGATCTCTACCTACAATTAGTTAAAGATAACTATGACACAGAGTTCTATGATCAAGTAATATGTAATTTACTATTGTTGTTGTATGATAGTTTGAATCATATAAATTATTTAAGATAGAGGTTAAAAAATGGCTACAATATAAACAATTGTAATCTTTTCACTATGGTACCATCTGATATATACAAATTCAGGAATGACCTTAGTCAGTTATATGCACATTATTATTTTTTTTAGAAAATATGGACACAAATCGAAAGTTATAATTAATAACAAGAGTTTATTTATTATAAATGAAAATATATAATGAATTATAGACATATTAGTAAATTCAACTAGCAGTTTGCTGTTTAATTTGATATTAATCAAATGCAGTAAAAATAGAAAAGCTTCTTGTATTTTCTTATTATTGTACTATTTTGTACATACCATTGTAATAATCTACACACACACTCTTCACAGTGTGTCACTATACTATTTCATTGCACTTGACTGTTGCATATGGTTTTACTGAAATAGTATTACACTTGGCACATAATATCCAATATTACACGCACACACCTGGATCAATCTGAAGTTTTTATTTGGTATTGCTTAATTTGCATAATTAGTCATTATTATTCATTCTTTGCAAATTAGCATACTTTAGTTAATTTTCATATTTCAATAACTATTGTTATGCACACTAAATTTTCTATAGTGCTATTTTATTTTCTGATATTTAATATCCACAAGGATTTTATTTATTTTTATATAGTAGTGCTGTACAATTTTTAGTGAGAAAATATCACAATATCCTGTCATGCTCGAAAATAAAGTAAAGTTCAGGCACATATATAGTCTTCCCATTTTTCAGATCATCACTCTCTTGCTTTTCTTGGCTGAGATACCAGTTTCTCTTCTACAATCAGTTATCCACTGCTTAATTCTGCAAGTAAATCAGGAAGATTATAATTCAATAATTTTTATTGCTTAGTTCGGTTTCCGTAGTTACATCACTTCTATTATATTCATTATTTTTTTATAGAATCACAAACGTTAAAGATATGAAAATTTGATGTTTCTTTTATTTGAATCATTGACTCCTAAAAACATTTCTTAAATGACCTATGTGCTTCTTAATTTATTTGACTTTGTTTTCTTTAATTAATCATAATATCTTAGACAGATGTCTGGTTACTATTCCAGGTAATGACTTACATTTTAATATATCCTGTATCCAGATAGTTTTGTCTGGTTACTATTCCAGGTAATGACTTACATTTTAATATATCCTGTATCCAGATAGTTTCTCCACTATTAACTTTAACATTTTCTAAAATAGACTCCTATTTATTAATTTTATCCTGTATCCATATGGAGATCTGAGTTCTGAAATAACATTTTATCAGCAACCCCACAAGTGTTTTTCTGGTTACTGAACATGGTGTAAAATGCTGATAAAACATTGCTGCTAATAAAACTCCATGAACAACTTTATATATTACCTTATTCAAGGTAGGCTTCAGTTTTTGTACAGCCTTTTTGGCTAAAGAATTGGACTCGAGATGGCATGAAGGTATTAATAAGTTCTATATCCCCTTATCAAAAATATTTAAACTACAATGATACAAAACCTGCACTGCTTTCATTAACTAAGAAGTTTGGATATCTGTGGGTAGTGAATACTTCATTCAACAGTCCTATCACATTTTCTGTGCTAGTGTTTTTCAACATTTGATATTCATTCATTTTTGAGTACAAATCAATTACAACCAGAAATATATGTCTGTGGAATAGTACTATATAATTTAAGTAAATCCTATGCCACAGTTTAGTAGCTTCATACCAGGAATCTAATGCTTCCATGGATAGTCTCACTATTGATTGACAAGCTTGGCATTTCTTTAAGGCTTTCTCTATGTTGCAATTAATTTTTGGCCACCATATATAAGATTGAACTAATTCGTTCATTCAGATTATAACCATGGTAACTCTAAAACACATTTCCTTGCTCGGTTGTTAACAGAATGTAAGCAGTCAGGAGTATAGAAACATTACACATGGTTAAATTTCAAAGGCATCTTTATTTTTGTGGATCTCATAGTTTAATAGAGTTTTGAGACAACTTTGCTTTATCATTTCTTAATGAAATGACATCTGCTACCATTCTTTGTCCACTTCTCCATGAGTGCACTGATTACTATTTCAGATTACATGGAATCTATATAATTGACTTTAGTAATTCATAGCTCATTTTCACACATATCCAAAATCTAAAAAAAAGGTCAGCATATGCAATTTGTTTTTTAGGCTTATAAAAGCTAAACTGTCAATCAAACATATCACTAATTGATTAGCATAGTCCTAAGTCTTTTTACACTTTCTAAGTATTCCCAAAACAGAAGTCTATGTTTCATATAGATTTTAAATGAGTTTCCATTTACATATTGATGGATTTCATTATTATAAGCACAGTGACTAGTTATTTTAATAGCTATAGATTTTTTTTATCAGCAGCTAAAAGTGTTCTGATATGTATTATTTGTGAGCAATTACTGTACCCACTCCATTTTCCAAAACATTAGTGATAATGTATTGGTCATTGTGATATTGCTCCAGTGTAAGCATGTGTTCAAAGGTGCCTGCTGTTGAAAATACTTCCATCTTCAATTCTTTTTTTAATAATTCATAATGCAGAGTTCCTATATGAGATAAACTTTTCAGCAAACTCTCAAAAAAAAAATTCAGCACTCACAAAAAGGCTGGAAATTCTCTGAAATTTTATGGTTTTGCAGAATTTTTTTACTGCCCTAACATTTTCTAGACTGGGATATCTATGCTTATTCATAATAAATGCCTCAAATCTTGTAAGTTCCTGGTACCATATATATGTTGCTTTTCGCATACAATGTGAATATGATCCTTTTATCTCATTTTCAGTTTCAGCAACATCATTTTTTTCTAATCCTTTCACTAGATTATCCTTTTAGCTTGATAATATATTAGGAACTATTGTTACATCATTTTGGCAATTCAATAAACTTAAACAATACTAGGTGTTAATTTGTATAGATAACAGCTTGGGTGATATCACTGCCACTAGAATTTGGACAAATGCAGATTGTAAGTCTATTTTGGTAAAATGAAAATCCATTTGTAAAGAGGCTAATACACTCCTTTATTAATATTCTTGATCACCATTACATGATAGTCACCATATAGTCATAATTACCATCCAGTTTTAGAGCTGCTGCTGCTGCTGCTGCTGCTGCTGCTGCTACTACTACTACTACTACTACTATTATTATTATTATTATTATTATTATTATTATTATTATTATTATTATTATTATTATTATTATTATTATTATTATTATTATTGGTGTTGCCCAAGCAGACTCTTCTACTGGTGAAATTATACCTTTTTTACTAAATCACACAACATTTCTTCAACTATAGCATCTTTCTTGTTCTATACATAACTGTTTGTGCATTAGTAATTCATTCAATATCCACTAGTACTATTTTCAACTCTGCTGGACAAGACTGGTGAAATTTAGTCCATACATCACATTCTATTTGCATTCTTTTGATAATTTTAATTCCCTATTCCAATATTCTTAAACCAATTACAGCCTAATATTGGGCTCATGTTCTTTGATAAAATATACAGCAGAAAATTTTTTATTTAACTTACTGATTTCTACCAGAACTGGTGCTTTTGAAATCAATGTGATTTTCATTCACATGTGTAGCAACCAGGTCCATTTTATTTTATTGATAGGTATATTATTTTCCATCTTCTTTTGACAGTTAACAATCCATTTTCAGAAGAACCACATTGGCACTGGCACCATTACCTGTTTCCATTCTGATATGGCACAGATTTTCACTTCCAATGAATTACACATATTATTGCTTTCTTTTATTTTTTAAACCATAGTTAGACTATTGTAGACTCCTGCGCTCAATTTACTATTTACTGGAATATCCACTTAAGACCTTTTTTGTTTGTTTTTGCAAACTTTAGATAAATAATCTTTTAGTCCACAATTACTACATTTTTCTTTTAATTTTTTAATATGCCCTTTACTCACAACAATAATAAATGTAGACATCCTTCATAATATTCATATTTGTCATCTGTGATTGCTGATTCTTTACTTATGTATTATCTTCTATAACAATCACTATATTTTGGAATTCTGATGCATTTTCAAGGACAATCTCAAATGTTATTTTTCATTCTATAACCCTGGCATACATACGTGCAGATTCACTTAGTAGTACCTGTCTGAGCTTATTATCTTGCATACCCCATAGCAGCTGATCTAATAATATATCTTATAGTTGAAGTTATACTCCTTCGCTAGTTCATGCAATTCCATATCATATTCTCATACATTTTATCTTAGTTAAGGACGTTTATTTCGATAGCATAGACATGCTATGTGTTTTAGGTTTGAAATGAGTATTTAACAACTGTTCCAATTCTTTGTACAGGGTATATACAGATGTTTTTGAGTCACAACAGATGGTTGGTAATTTGCAGCACATCCTTTTCTGAGATCTACATTAATGGAGTAACTTTTAAGTCATCACCCACAATATTATTTATTATCATATACATTTCAACATCTGTCATTCCACTGTGGTATTTATACAAAACCTAGTATTGTTCTATTATGCATTGTAATGTTGTCTGTTTTCCTTATTTCTCCTAATCTATTGTAATCAAGATAATTCCTGTGACATTTTTCACAATTTGTTTAATTACTTGACTGCTCTAAACTAATTCTTTACAAAAATTCTTGAATTATAAAAAAATCAAGTCAGATGCCACATGACCTAAGATTTTTGAAATGTTGATTGTATCTAACTGATATATACATGGGCAAGAGCTGTTTACACATTACTTTAAAAAAATATAATCACAAATTGAAAGTTTATACTTAACAACAAGAATATGTTTATTCTAAATATAAATGTATAATGAATTAATTGTATTATTAATAACTTCAACTAACGGTTTGCCCGTTGATTTAATACTAATCAAACTTAAAGAAAAAATAGTGAAACTCTTGCATTTTCTTATTACTGTACTATCTTGTATATTTATCTGCATTAATCTATGCAGGCACAGTTCACATAGGTGGCACTATATGGTTCTACTACATTTGGCTCCTACTCATGATTTTACTCAAATGGTATTGTACGTGTCATATAATATTGTCGCCCAAATATTGCACACACACACTGGGGTGACTGTACAGTTTTCATTTGACAGTGTTTGATTTTCATTATCCCATATTCTCATTCTTAACAAATTAGCATACCTTAGTACTTTATTGTTTTGCTAACTAAATTTTCTACATACATACTCTCATAATTACTTTTATACATTAGCGCTGCACAATTATAGTCATAACATCTAGTAAAAAATTAAATAATCGCTGACTTCCAAATGTATATAAATGCTACTATTAATATGTAAATTTATATTCTCAAACTATTATCAGGTATTTGCCTTTATGAAAGAGGTACTCAAAATATTATCACATGGTTTAATTCTTAATTTGTTCCTTTATTACTATTAGCAGTAATAGCAATGATTTAAAAAAAAGAAATTGTGTAGGAGGGAAGCGCAACAAAAGCATTGATTGTCCAAATATAGAAAAGTAATTACTTTAAATAAAATGTTTAAATTGTTTTATTAAAAAAAAAAAATTCTTCCAAATAACTGGTGGCGAATCCTAGTGAATATAAAACGTATTCCGCTTATTGATAAACTTTCAATACAAAAACATTGGCAATATAAAAGGGCTACCCCTGCTGATGATAATCAAAGCATCTTATTGTCTAGTATCATAACTGTCTTTGGGCAGAAAATATAATCTAAATATATATATTTTATCAATGTTTCAGTTACCAGCATACAATCTTTTTTCACGTGATGTCAAACCATGCTTATAATTTTATTTCAATATTATTTTTGCATATAAATTTTTTCTACTTCTGTTATTAAAATATACATTGAAATTTACTACTTTTATATTTGTTAATTATTTCCTTTAACAAATATAAAATAATAAATTTCATTCCATATTTTAATAAAAGGGAAAAAAGTGCATTTATAGGAATAATATAGCATATATGTTTATAAAATAAATACTCTAGCTAGAACAACTTGAATAAAATGTACTGATATATATATATATATATATTTCATAGAATCCCAGAGGTATTTTTATATACGAATAGAAATTCTTAGGAAATGCAATAA
Source organism: Epiperipatus broadwayi (assembly GCA_028023455.1). Taxonomy (NCBI): domain Eukaryota; kingdom Metazoa; phylum Onychophora; class Udeonychophora; order Euonychophora; family Peripatidae; genus Epiperipatus; species Epiperipatus broadwayi. Next base: position 684,433 of record JAQFVV010006568.1, on the reverse strand, counting down.
GATAACCAATAATTATAAATTATTCAAAACAAAAATTCTCTTCTTTACGTTAATACAAATCAAAATCAATAAATAAACCATTCTCAGGAGTGAACATAAATTTTAATCATCCAGAATTTTAAAAAATCTTATTCCATTTAGATTTATATATATATATAGAATATTATGCAAATAATGAGAGAAAGAAAAACAGAGTAAGAATTGCCAGTGGCTTGTGTGTATATATGCAAACGATTAAAAAAAAAAGAATCATTGCAAATGTTTTCCAACAATGAATTAATAATTCTTTCGTTATTCTAAGAAAGAAAAGAAAATGAAAATGTATAAACTGAATAAATTAAAAAAAATCTAACAGGCTTTCTTTTTTATATATATAAAAAAAATATCAAAGAATTCTCCATTATTTATATTTTTTTAAAGCAAAATAATTATTATTTTAGATGTTTTTTTTTTTTTTCAAATGTAAAAATGAAAAACCAAAAATGGAATATAATAATTAATTAAAACAGGATTGAAAAACAAATGCTCCATGATTAACTAAAAGATTACTTAATAAGTATAAATGCAAGAAGAACAACAACAAACAAACCAACTGTTAAGTCAAACTATGGTGCAATTATTTACACTTCGTAGTGAAAAACTCTGTGAAACATAACTTGCTGTACAATTATGACAAAATTTCAAAATATTTTCAGGTAGATAAAAATTTTACAAGCAAAATCTCCCTCCCCAAGTAATTGGTCCAAAGTAAATCTAGATAGCAAGTCCACCATCAATTACAGTCCAAATGCAGTAGAAAAACTTGTTGAACTGACAAAAGAAAATAAAACTAAAAATCATTTGATCAAAATACTAAACTCATGATCAATCTTTCTTTTAAACATCATACTTTAGGGATAGAGAACATCCAGTCCATGTACCATATAAAGCCTACAAGATCATATTATTTTGGCCTGCCAATGCAATTTGGAACCTGAAATTCAATAAATCTAGCAGCTTTTTTTACAGGAAACATAAATTTATATTATGTGTCACAATATGCAAAGTAGATCTAAAAAATAAATGATTCAAATATTAAATAACCTTCAAATTCAGATGCAGGATTACAATAGTGATCAAAGCAAAATAATCTCATCACTGATTGTATACACTGGACAGCTATTCAAATTTAAGTATTGTGACATTCTACAAATGGTGACTGCAAAGCAAAATAATCTCATTGCTGATGATACAGTAGCTAATCTAAATAATTTTGTCACTGAAGATACACACTGGATAGTTATGAAAAGAAGTGTTGTTACATACTACTAATAGTGATTATTCAAAAAAAGTGTGTGGTGCCCAAGGCAGCTCCATTTCCGTCTCTTAATTCTTTCAAAAATGTCAGTGATATCTGTTTGTTCTCTCACCCATCTACTCCATTTTAAATTTTCTTATTGTTATTCCTAACATATATATTTCCATATTTTGTTGAGCGCTCTGAAATTTCTGTATTCTTCTTATATAAAATGTCCATGTCTCAAATCCATAAGGAAAAATTGGCAAAGTACAGAGGCATATTTCTATTTAATACTGAGTTAGTTTTACCAAAACACTTTATCAAAGTTTTATTCTATAATAATTTCATCAATTATGTTTCCCTTTGTTTTAATAATTTGACCAAGTTACTTGTAGTTATTAACTTCTAATTTATGATTATAAATCTTTATTTACTTCTAAGAAATCCACTGAACATTATTTACCTTTTGAGGATTTGTATTTAATCATACTTTCTTACTCTCATCTAATAACACATAACATTTCCTAAAGTTCCAAAGCATTATTTGCAAAAACAATCATATCTTCTGCAAAATCTATATGACTAATATATCAATTAACATGTATTCCTTTAGTTTGTAACTTTAATTCACGAACTATTTCTTATAAAACTACACTAAAAAGTTTTGGAGATACAGAATCACACTGTTGTTCACCATCTCAAAGTTAATATTTTTAACATTACTATATAATGTAATTGTATTTACATTTTGATAAATATTTTTCAGATATAATAATATCTTATGTCTAAATCTTAATAACCCAATATTTTAATCACTGGAAAAATCCTTATAAAATCAAATGTCTTTTCTATAACTTCTTTCAATACTGGGAAATGATCGATTGTGCTAAAGCTAATTTTAAAACCATCACTGTTTCTTTGTTTGACTACTATAGAATAGAAATTTTAGAGATTTGATAAAGGATTGAAAGATCTGAAATTTCTAATAAGTTCATTATCATCTTTCTTAAATATCAATATTATTACTACATTCTTTCACTCATTTTGGACAGTTTAATCATTTAGACATTTGATATGTACACCTGGGTCTCATTTTACGTGGATTTATTTAATGCGATTTTGAAGTTACACGATTCATGTTTCTTTGGAAGTCGAACTCCAATAATGCGCTATTACTTTAAATAATAAATTTTGCGCACTTACATCATATTGAAAGTAATAGCACATTATTGGAATTCGACTTTCATCTTAGTAATTTTAATATTTTCAGTGCTTTATAATAGTAAGATTTTATGCAATAATGAAATTAAAATCATGATTTCCACATTTTATGTATACCCACATTAAATTTTATAAGATTATAATGTAAATTTGTTCAAACATTGTGCATGTTAATTTTGCATTTTAAATCATATTCTGTTTTTGCTTTTTAAAAAACAATGTAATCAATTATTAATCATTTAGTGTCCGCAAGTTTATTTTTAATTATTTTCTTATTAATGACACTAATCACGAACGTGCTTTTAAATTCCAACAGGAGCTAAATGGTTGTATGTCTGGATATCGCGAGCTTCATAAACAATTAATAAAATCATCATCTCAAAGATTAATTACTAATTATGTTGTCACCAGAAAACCATTAACAAAACATGAGAGTGAAGCTGGCACTAGTTGTATTTCCTCTTGTGAAGAATCTGATTTTTTACCAGTTTGCAAACGAACCTGTTTATCAGCAAGTAGCGATAATAATTAAAACGTGTATAAAAATGTCAATTACTGTACTGTAAATTATGCATAAAAATATATTGTTTTGAATAAAATTAAATATTATAGTTAAAAAAAGTTTGTCTTGTATCAATTTTTTTCAAATTTGAAATTTTTTATTAGTCATATTTTATTTCCTTATTTTTTTTTTGGCGCAAATTTTAAAGTAATTTTATGTTGGTGCTTTGCTTTTATGTGATTTTTGAAAATCACAGTCCGTATCCCCCCTTTTTCAAGGTAAGTTGTGTCTATTTTTGTGCGATTTCTTTTGTGTGTATTTTCTGAAGAATCTATCTATCACGTAAAACGATACCCAGGTGTATAGTAAATTATGAATATAATAACTATGTGTTTCAACACTTCCTTCATAAATAATAAAAATTACTTTTGTTTTATAGCCATCATATTGATACAGATCAAAACAATCATGATTTTATCTTGAAATTCTTGCCATTCACTCTGAAAAAGAAAAAAAAAACATTTACTAACCAATATCAAATTACTATCTATATTGGCTATAAAATGTTAAGTAATATAAAAGTGTCTAAGATATCCACACCTATTAAAACAAAAAAAAATCTAAGTTTCACTCAAATCTGAAACCAAGGACATAGTCATAGTAAATGAGGTCATGGATAATTACATGTTGTGTGGATATATATGACCATCTGTATTTGAAAAAATATTTCTTGAAAATTTCAATAACTGATACATTAAATTTACATTTATTTCCTATCATATATACATATTAACACATATAAATATCTTAAAATTTTTAATAAACAATTATCCAATTAATTATAAATAGCCCCAAACTTAATTGACTGACAATATTTTGTTAATTTAAAAAATCAATTAAAAAGAGAACACTGCAAGCATTTTAATGTATAAATATTTACATTATATTAATTATTGGTAAAGTGATTTAAATATATACTATTAAAATTTAAGATATAAATCATTGCTATTAGATATATATAAATGAAAGTTGTCATATAAACATAGCTATCCTCCTGTCAAGTCTATGAAGAGGAATTCAAATCCAGACTAAATAAGACTTGGAAATTTTTTCAGGTTTAAGTTTTTCTTTTCTTTTTAGCAACTCATTTCTAATCAATCTGATCAAATATCCACAACAATGGTAAAACATTAAAATCTCCACAGTCAGCATTTGGCAAGTCTATTGAATAATGCTTTTTTTTTCATGATTCAACTTTATAAGATGACTGTTGGAGACAAATTTGTTTATCGCAGTGCATGTAAACATTATTTTACCTAAACACAGTATCAATGAATTACACTGTTTATACTGTATCTAATTAGACAACAATTATACACTATCGAAAATCAAAATATAAACAAACAAACAACAATGTAAATAAATAACTATAAAAAAAAACTTTAAAATTAAAAAAATTTACAATATTCAAGCAGTCATTTTTCCATCTCCAAATGTCACATGTGACCATATTAATAAAAAAAATTATAAATAAATTGTACAATATGCCTATAGCCATTTTTCAACCTTAGAGTACTATACACAATTATATATTATAACAGGTCTGTTATATGAAACACAATAATATAGTGTGTGCACAAATATATATATAAAGTTGAAAGGAAAAATAGAAATAAACACAGACATACATTTTTGTAGATATTTTCTACATTTCACATGGAATAATAATGAATGTAAAAAGTTAAACAATTTTAAATTTAAAAAAGAATTTTATTATAAATTAAAACATTTAAAAAATCTGAATCAATATTAATATTATATTATTAGTATTCCATTTTTGAAATTAAAAACAAGCCGGGGTTATTTTTGAAATCTTTTAATTAAAACTTGTGTAAAATATCTATTTTTTTAATACTTGTACACATCTCCTTATCTATTTTGAAATCTTTTTAATTAGTTAAACTGATAAAATTTCCAAAGTGTACCTTTTAATTAAAAGTGCTTTCAAGACAGTTTGAAAATAGTCACTGTTTTTATCACCTCAAGAGTAAAAAAGGATTAGACAGATTGAAAATAGTCTGCAATATGTTTTTGTCATCTCAGGTAATTCTATAAAGGAATCTATAAAAAATAACAGTTCAGTTTTGGCTTGCCGTTTTTTTAAAAGCTGGCCAGAAGTTTGGTTTTAATATTTTGAAAAGCAGTAGATAAATAGGCTAGCTGCAAAGTTTGGATATTTTTTTCAAGACAGTTGTTGTCTTAATATTTTTGTGAAGCAATTGGCCAACAGAATTGGTGTTTGGAGACTTATGAAAATAAAAATAGCTCCTATGAAGATGTAGTGAAGTCAAGCCAGTGGATCCAGCAGTGAGCAGTCTACTAGTCCTGCATATTGGAGTTTTGATTCACTTGAAGATTGGGTCAATTTAAAATGGATAAATTAGCCCATGCAAATGTTCTGAAAGACAGTTTGCTGGTAGGAAGCTCATCAAGCTCAAGACAGAAGAGAGAATGCCAACATACCTGATTACACCTTACTGATTATGGCAATCCTGGACAATACCTGTCTCACCAAGACCAAATCACAAAGAGACACATGGATAAATGTATATACAACAGTGAGTAGCATTATAATAATGAAATTGAAATTTTAAATAATTTCTTTGGTAAAAAAGTCATTTAAAAATCTATATATTTTAAAAGATAACAAGTAAATAATTTTGCTTGAATTGAATTAAAATCAAAAAGTAATGATTGATTCATGGACAATTTATTTTGAAAAAAAATAATTCAAAAATCTTTTTAGATTAATTTAAAGATTTGTAAGTAATTAATTGAGAGTAACCTATCATAAAAAAACTTTTGACTTACTTGTCAAAAAAAATTGTCTTTATTTTTTTAAAAAAGAAAAATACTTCTATTGACAGAAAAAAAGAGACTAATTAATAATAGTAATTCATATCATCTATATGTTTATAGATACACATCTATGTGTGAATTTTATGTATAGTTTTCTAATGGAATTAATTATGAAATATATTTTAATAATTTTATTATTTTCATAAATTCAAACATGTTCATTTTATATTAAGTCACATGTCTGTGTGCTGATTGGGTTTTAAATACACCTATATGGAACATATATGTAAGTCATAATGGAATAACTTGAATTTTGTAAATCACAGTGTGATAATTTTTTATTACTGTATGTTAATCAAAATCAGATGGCTTAATTGATATGCATAGCCTTATTCTAGACTTTAATATCATTTTTTATTTTTATTGTTAATAAATTTGTGTTCAATTATAAAAATCATTCCAGTGGTTCTAAATATTTTCAGAATATCTGTTTCCATCATTTCTTGGTCCACATATAGTAAACATCTTGTATTCTTCTGAGCAAAAGTCATGCAATAATGGCTGATATATAAATGGGAGTATATTAGTGATTTTGGGCATCCAAAGATAATCAATCATCATGCTGCTTAGCACAAAACAAAATACTCTTTAAAGCCCATGCACTTTATTTTATTTTAGTTTAGTCTTATTACAAGTTAAGTTTATAGTTAGCAAGTACAAGTGCCCTGAGCATTGATGATGGTCAGTATTTTAATGTCCCAGCATTATTGTTTTCCTGATTTTTTATTATGTATTCTGATGGATGAGCACATAGTTTGTGCCTCCAAATTAACAGTTACATAATTGCCCCAAACTGGCAATGATTCAATAATTAGCCTGGTCTACCAGAGTCCCATTTCCAATCCAGTCACCAGATTGACTGTTGCTTTCTTTTGATGTATCATTCATGATGATGAATGGTTATTTTGAGTATTGCTTACTTTTACTTATTAATAATGCTGGTTGATGTATAGTTAATTATAGTTGTTCTGAGGAGTAACTGGGCAGATCTCATGCTCTCTTTAATATATAATATTACTTATATATTTTGGATGTTAAACAATACTTTAGCATTTTTTAATAATATCTCAGTTTAAAATTACTTTAATATTTACTTATTATATTTTGAAATATTTTTCCCATCACCCCAAGGACGACCACCCTGATATCCCATCCCATTACAATATATATATAAATCAATTCACTTTATATTCAAAACACAGACATTTTAAAGGATTTGATGTGCAGTATTTTGCTTAAATAATTTTTTTCTGAGCATAAATCTAAAAATTTTACAAATTTTAGATCATACTAAAACTTGCTGCATTATTATAAGAAAAAAGAATATATCCCAGAGTTTATTTAATAATGACAAAGATCAGATATTTCATTATTTATTTAATTGTAAAAAAATATGGTAGTAAATTAAATTATTATTATTATTTCAGTGAATATATATAAGGGAACACACACTCAGTAAAATATTTGTAAATATATCCCTCAATTTATTATTAATAACAATATTGTTATTTTTAAATAATTTCATTTATACTATAATCTTAATTTATATATGCATATTATACCCATAAAAAACAATACATATTTTATTGTAATCAATATTTGTCAACAAAATGAGCTATTATATGCTATACACATTTGTATGTGGGGGTGGGGCTTGGAACAAAAAATAGCAGTGTGTCCCACCACTGTATGAACATGTTTTCTATTTAATGGTTTATCTGATAAAAGTTTGTGGTAATGACATTTTACTTGAAGTTATTATTATTATGTCAAATCATTTCTATCTCTTATCATAAATGTTAAATGCTTTTAGAAAGATTCAAATTTTATTTATAAATTTCCAAACATCTCTAATATTAACAATAGTATATATTATTCTTTAATTTTGGAAATTGTGGATATGACTAGTAACAGTTTTTGTGAAAATTGGGTTGGTGATTTTTAGATTCTATAATGCTAAATGTTAATTTGTTTCCTATTATAAAACTATTACTGGTAAGCACAGCAAGACCTAAATAAGAGAAAATCATACCACTTGAAAAATTGTGTTTTACACTACCTTGTGTGATATTACTAACACTATTTGGAAAGATAAAAATTACTTTTCCATTTTTCTAAAAAAAACACAACAAACTAAATGATGGAAATAACTCACTATACAAATTAAAAAATTCCTATTTTCTTATTTATAAAAGAATTGTTATGAATAAATGAAAACATTATCATCATTGGTGATAATTTGCAATTTTATATTACAACATTTAGCTATCCAAGTCCATAATCTCAATTTTAGCATGATAGGAATTTGGAACATTTTTCAAATGGATAATAATTCCCTAAGCAATGTCAGAATATTTTTAGTACTCATCCATACCCACATTGTATAATAATTTAATATTGGTAAAATAGTAAGAACTTATTTAGAAAAATAAAAAGTCCAAGAGTTATCTCTATTCATCAGACCACATAAAATGTGTATAGATTTTTAGAAGAAAAAATGTGTTATCTTTTGTTCTTAATATAATGTATTGTAGCACCATTGCAATAAATTTCTCACAGCTTCAAACAATATTCATTCACCTAGAAAAAACAATTAGATTTAAATAACACTAGCAAATCATCTCCACAAGAGAAACGCCATCGCCAGGCCCATGCAAACAGGCAACAAAGCATACAAAAAACTAATACAGCTATATCACCAGTACACATAAATAATTAAAGGAATACTTTGACACAAAAAAAGAAAAACATATCTTACACAACAACACACATGACTTGCCACTATATTCAATGAGCACTGGGTTTATTCATCAACCAGAAAAGTGTCTACAATAATTGAGATAAGTTGCATAATCAACACAGACACAACAGCTGAACCTCATATACTACTACATTTCAAGCCAAAGCTCCAAACATATAAACAATGCACATAGTTTGGAACACCTGAAACAGTTATTCCCTTCCAGACTAACAATTTACTGAAAAACTTGGAAAAATTCCAACAGTTTCCATCTTGGAACTAGTGACATACCAGGGTTTGTCTTTTTCCATTGAGTCAATTTACCACAGAGTACTTTTTCAACCTTGCTAACTTCCTATCACAAAAAATATACAACACTAGAGGACTATATCTAACAGTAATAGCAATAGTGTCATTTAATAAAAACAGTAAAAATAATATATATATATATATATATATATATATATATATATATATATATATATATATATATATATATATATATATATATATATATATCAGATATCAGCAACTTTTGAATCATCTCCAAGGGCCCATAAAGCATTAAAATATCAGAAAAAGATAGTCTAAGATAAAATAAAAGCATGCATATTGCCCCTGATATCAAGTACGAAGTATGCAAAGAAGGGACCTTCTACCACAAATTGATGCTTGTATTTAGAATGATACAGGGTGCAGTACAAAAAGATAAAAAGTACACCCAAATGCAATTCAACTGGATATACAGGCATCATTTGATTCTGTTGCAATAGATATCTTAATGAACATGCTTGCTAATATAGCAATTCCAACCACCACCCATCCCACTATACATCATTGCCAATCTATTGCTCAACTGATACACCTCATACTTAGTGAAATAAATGCAATATTGTTTACTCCCACACAGTTTGGGATAGTATTCTGATTTAAACATTTAATTAGTTTGTCGTAGTCATTAGTGACACAAATCCGTACATTACAGGCATGATGAAGGTATCATTATAATCATTTAATTCATTGCTTTTCTTATTTTCATATGTACCTTGGAATCTTCAGAATGTTTCGATCCATTCCTCATTCTCCATCAAGGAATGGTGTTTTTCCTATTGGGAATCTATTTCAAAAACTTCCCAATGGATAAATGTATGGGAAAATATGGATAAACTGTCCCAACATGCTAGCTTGTGTCACTACTTTTCAGTTCACAAAATCCCCTCTCACGTCACTGTTGTTTATCCTATATATATAGCAGATAAAAAATGAATTGCAAGGAATATTAATACAACCAACTTCCCAGAAAATTCCATCCATTGTGTAACATATATGGATGATGTGACAGTGTTTCTGACATAATGAAAAGAAATGTCAGTGTTGGAAAAAATAATACAGAATTAACCACCCAAATACAAATAACAATTCAAACTCAGCAAAACACCATCATGGTTTATCTACACCAGTAAACCCTATACACAAGTATCTCAATGAAAATCTACCCAATTTATTGGATTCCCATTTTACCTGGAAATATATGGAATGAGACAAACACTGCAAAATAAGCTCAAACAAAAAGCAACCAACATAACCACATCATTTTTGAATGCATACTTGTCTCTATATGCAAAAGTGTACTTATGTAACCTACTCATAACAACAAGATATTATATATTATTCACTTATTGTTATCTTGATAAAAATTTAACAGCTGTCAAATCATCTTCGGGTAGCAAACTAACATGGGGGAGGGAAACTAGTCATTTCAGTCAACCAACTATACAGAATGTTCTGCAGCTCCAAACAACATATTTATTCCAAATACAAAAAACAATAAACCTACTAGAATAAATTAATGCACTGTTTCAGCAGCTTCAAAGCATTCTTAACTTAATTCCTACAGATCAGCCATCCCCTGCATATGGATACCTTCTATCATTAGCACACTCAGCACATATTAATGTCAGAACAACAATGCTCACATTTGATAACAAATATACATATTGGCAGACATGTGAGATAACCAACCCAATTATAAACAACCATAACGTTAGTCCAATGCTGGAAGCAAACAAGAAGAAACTCCTTAAAAACTTCAGACAAATGGTCAATGGAGTCAAAGTTCAACTTCTTGATCAAGCTAAACCTACTTACACTACCAACATCCTATTTCTTAACATACAATTACCTTTATATATCAATAGATCCATTTTGCAATTATGCCATGCTGCTGAAGAAACACTACAATGCATATTTTACAATTGTATAGCACTAAATACTACAAGAGACAAGATACTCAATCAATATAAAACCAAGACAAACTGTACAGCAGTTAACAGATTTTGCACATAAGCAGACAATCCCTACAGCAAAAACAGAAGACTTTGCAGTCTATGCATTTGGTGCACATGACATATATTCAGCCTGGCCATTAACATCAGATGATATCCAGCAACATTTTACCACAAACTGCAACAAATATGAAACAGACACAAAGATTGCAGATCCAGGTTTCTTTGTGGCAACCAGGTCTGTATTAAAATTACAATCCAACTTATAACAACAAGCAACTACTAGCCATAATATAAACCCAACTTATATAAACAAAACTGATAATGAACAAGGAACTAAAAAGAAAATATGAAATATTTATACCCACAATGTTGAACCAATGAATAAAACTCTTGACAAATGAATAGAGTTCATAACAGAATAAAAATAAAAGATTAAAGGAGGGACTCTAACCAATAACAAAATCAAAAACTAACAACAATAAAATTGAACAATAAAGTAATGATAAGAATATCATAATATGAAAAACCTTAGCATGCACACTCATACTTTCTAAAATATTGTAATTGAATAAATTAACATCTGTTGACCCCTAATCATCACTTCCACATCCATATATTTGGCAATGAAAATCTCAGAGCGAAAACAAATATGTAAAAATCATGATGCCACTATAATCAAGGCATAAGCATGTAAACATAATGTAATCATTGTTTGAGAATAAAGTATATTATTGAAACATCATCATCATCACCACCACCACCACCATCACATCATCATCATCATCATCATCATCATCATCATCATAATAATAATATTAATAATAATAATAATAACAACAACAACAACAATAATAATAATAGTAATAGTACTAGTAAAAAGATTTCATTCATAAGAAAAAAAAGAACTAAAATCAACTATATATTTTAAAGATTATTATTTTTTTTTTTTCCATGTGTCATAGCATCGGCCGGGACGCGAACCCACAACCGTCTGCAACCAACTACTTGCTTGCATGGCGGCTGCGATACCTCTCGGCTAACAACGCAAGATTATTATTTTTGTGTTTAAATTTTGAAGTATTTGATTTTTTGAAAAGAAAAGAAAACGAATACACAGATCAATACACCTTCTTCTTAATTAAATTAAAATAACACAATATTTAAAATCAATCAACAAATGTAAGTAAAGTTCAAATATATATATTACAAGTGTGAATGCATTAGTATAAGAAATAAAAATAAGAATGTAAAAAAAAAAAAAAAAAAAACATTAAAACCTTCTCCAATCACTTTTTACAAGCGTTTGCCCTGCACGAGATTATTTAAAGGCTGTTTACATTTTACTTAAATGTGTACAAACTATTGCACCAAACTTCAACACATTGCTCATATGCAATTAATTTCAATTTAACAAAAATCTTATTGAAAACTTCAATTATTAAAAGAAATAGTAGTTGTATTTTTGATATATATATATATATATATATATATATATATATATATATATATAAATATTACTCTCTAAGTAAATATACCACCCATTGCAATGAAGTGGGTCTCAGTAAGTTTAAAACATAGCTCTAAAGCTAAGATTTTACAACAAATTATATTATAAGAATAGTGAACAATGTGAAATAACCACTAGCAATAATCAAGTGTTCTCATTAGGTCATAATTATCTGTAGCTGGTATCAGTTAGGGTTCTGAAGCAATTTTCTTAATGCCAGGATACTATGATGTAGATTACCATGTCCTTATTTGGAGAATAATTTTTTAGTAACATACTGGCATTCTCAAGTCTACTCTTTTGTAGTGGTTTCCTGTTCTTTCATGTCTTCTACAAGATATCAAACAAAAAGTTGATGGTAGAACATAAATAAAAAGCTATTACCTAGATTGGACATATCGATAATTCAAAATATAGCTTCACTACCCAAGACAATCTTCTAATTAAGATCCCTTTTTTGGATCTTTAACAAGGAACCTTCAATCAGAGATTTACAGTGTAATGAATAAAATGTTTATGCAGTTCCAATTATTTTTTTTCCCAGATTCAATAATAAATCCAGTTATATTCAATGTTTCTAGATATAACTGAAGATTCATGATCAGATTCAGAAAAATTCATAGTGGTTGTGCATATGTATTTCAAAAATAAAATTAACAGCAATAAATTTATATATATTTGAAAAAAAAAGCAAGGAGTAAACCACATCATTAATGACTGTCAAATCTATGGCTACAATGGGGAAATCGAAGGACTGAAAGAGCTACTAAAGAAATTATTTATTGGTTATAATCTCTACAGATTCCATTTATGATATTTTGTTAATAAGTAAGCTGTCTGAAAAAAAAATTCATATGCTAAATAAATAAATAATATATTATTACTTAATTAAACAAATCTGTCTTTGGTCAAAGAATTTAAATGTACACTAATGAATGTACAAAAAACTTCACTTAAGCCAATTAACTTAATAAGTTAAATCATTTTTGTCATAGACATTTTTTTCTTATCATTACTAATTTTGAATGTACAAACAACAACAATTACATGACATCCATTTTATACAATGCTTAAGAGGAACAAATTTTATTTATTTTGCTCCAATGCTCCCATCTATTATAAATTTTGGTAATCAATAAATACTGGAAGATAATGTATATAAAATCCATATTAAATGTTATTTTGTACAAAAACTAGTAATTAGACTGGAGTTATGATAGGGTAGCATTGGATATGGATTTAGTAAATACTTCCATCTAATATAGCAATATAATAAAAACATTAAAAACTATATGAAAAATTATACAATTTTATAGGGGCATATATATGTGTGTGTATAATGGCTGATCAAAATAATTTATTCTTCTACCTTTCTCAGTATAAAATTTGTTTTGGAAACATCGTTTCTGCTATTATATTAACTTTTTGAGCTCCATTGGTGCTGCGTGCACTCTTTCAGTGCTCAAAGGATGACGTGTTGTTTTCTTTCTTTACTGATGTAAAAAGTATAAGCATGGCATCAACCAAAATATGGGAATTTGATAGCTTAATAATGGGTGATTCCAATGATCTCTACCTCAAAATAATCGGTTGAAATTTGGATTTTTGGCAGTAGTTTTAATCAATCACAGTATTTATTTTTTTCTTGTTTTTTTTTTTTTTTTTTGATAGTTTTTGTAATTATCATGAAGTGATAAAAGACAAAAATTGTTTATGGCCTGCAAGTGAAAATTTCTCCTGTGTTATTCACAACAAGGCCTACAATAGAGCTTCAATGTAATACTCTTAAGTAAAATATTTAATATTTTTTTGAAAAAATTATCTTTTTTTATTAATTTTAGTTTGTAATTAGTGTGTGTTAGTTTGTAGTTATATATTTATTTATGCTCATATAGAATTCAAATCTATCGTAATTTTCTAAAGTTCTACCTACACTAATTCACTTATTTTTATAAAAATAATGATTTTCAAATAGTATAATAATTTATTATTATTATAATTACATTTATATAATATGTTTGTGTTTACAAGTAATGAGTTATAAAATTAATAATCAAATGTATACAAACATTGCATATGCAAGCAAATAATCAAATTCTAATTTTTGTTTATGTTTTTGTTTACTCTTGTTCATGCTTTGGAGTCACTCTGGTTTTTCTATATGTTTCATAACATTATTTTCAAGTTTATAGCTAACAAATGGGACTATATGCAAATAAATTATATCTATGTGATACAATAAATGTAACAAGATAGCATCACTTCTGTGCATAAAGAATATAAACATCACATGTGTGCATAAAGAATATAAACATCACTGGTGTCCATAAAGAATATAAACATCACTGATGTACACAAAAAAAATGAAGAGATGAAACTCATTTTATCAGTGATGTAGACAGTAGCCTACAATTTCTAGTTTTAGATAGACAAGAAGCCAATTGCTATGACGATTTCTTTTGTATCTTTTATTAGGATGAATCTTTTTCTTTATAGATGCCTTTGACATTTACAACATTTGGGGTACAAGATAAAAATGAAGAAGTCATATCCGATTTCTTTTGGAGATTGTGAAGCTGTGGATTATCTCAGGTAAGACATGTTATACATGTTTAGAAAGATAATTTTGTGAGGAATACAAAGAAATTATCACTAAAGATGTAATTTGAATTTTAGTTAATGTTAATTTCCAAATTATGAACAAACAATAAAATAATAATTATTTTGGATGTGAAAATTTCTTATTTTTCCTTATTTTTTATACAGTTATCACTATTTATTTTATGCTTATTGTTTTTCTTAATTTTTCTACTTTCTAGCAATGTAATTGTTTTTGCTCTAACATAATTAAAACTGAAGTTATTGTGAAAATTGTGTCTCAGGCCAGTATTTTAAAAAATTCAATATGGTGGCTTAGTCCCAAGCAGTTAAAGCATATAGGCTATTAAAAAAAATTCAATATTTGTCACTCAGGAGGTCATTTGACATTCAGTCAGTTAAGATGTGATAAATATGAGATTTGATTTAGAGACTAGTTCTTTATTTTGTCATTCTATCACAACAATAAATTATTCATGGTTAAACAAAATATAAAATAGACACAAATAAAAAATATGCCAAAATAAAATAATGATACATTTACTTGCTAATATCATAAAATATACTTATAAATAAAAATAATTTATATAAGTAATATATTTTCTGTAGTTTCAGATAAAAGAGCAGTTGCTTAATATCATTCTATTTCCTTTTTAAATATCGCTAAACAAATAAATAATCAAATAATTTATTGTTTGGGAGTTTCTTATATGTCTGATTATTGGAAATAACAAAACTAGACCATATTTAATGAACTTTGAATGCAAGAATCAACAACTCTACTTCTGTATAAAACTATAAAGAGCATTATTTCCATAATCAAATGATATATATATATGGACGAAGTGTTACTTTTTTTCAGAATTAAATGACAAAAAATTGTACTGGGTAACAATGATGTAAAATAATGTTAGCAATATTTAATCACAATGGCCAAACAATAAGACTCTGCATTTCAAAATGCATTCGAGAAAGCAATCATAAACTACTCCTATGTTAAAAATTTCATGCATAGATGAAATGTCTTACTTATGATCTTTAGAAATTGAGATTGATGCCAGATAATCTAATGTAATTAATAGACTAAATAGTGAGTAATTGAAATAAAGATGATAATTATGTATGATAAATCAGTAACAAATGTATGTAAATAAATGTGGACAGATGTCAACTCGAATTGTCATGTGTAAAAAAACACTTTTATGGCTGTCATAATACTACATGTAATAAGACATCCGGAATACATATATTCAAGCTGCATTAATCTATCTATCTATTACGCATGTATATATATATATATATATATATATATATATATATATATATATATATAACAAGACCAATCACTAAAAAAATCTAATAACATTGCCTTTTTCATCTTGGTCTTCTTTTAGAATAAAAATAAAGTCTATTAAGCCAAAATGCTCAAATGATATCCCTTTTTGACACACTCTTAATTGTCTATCATTTTTCTAAAGATATATTTTGATTTAATAAGTTACTCTGTCAAAAGTAATATATACTGTCAAATTTATTAATATTTAATAATAAAAAGAAAAGAAGTCATATTAAAAATTCTGAAAACTGTAATCACAAAAAAAAAAAATACCAAAATGAAATGTCATTTAAAAAATTTGCATACGTTTTCCTATTAGGCTATATTAAAATATTAAAGATAAATTAATAAAAAAAATGTAAATTTCCGAGACCTAGCTGAAGACTGACGCCTAAGATGAAGATTCTTCACAAGGATTTGTTATCCATGTATCAAACAGCTGGCTTCATTTTCTTTTGACACACTTAAACTAAGGTTTTAATTAAAACTTTTAAAACAAATATATTAACAGATAATGCGGGTTAAAATAAAACATACAACGTGTCAAAATTTCATTACGAATTAACCACAATTAAGACACTCAACTGATAGTTTGAAGACACGATGATACATAGCATCTTTAAATGCTGATTAATAAAAAAAAGAAATCATTAAAGTAGAATAAAATGTAATAGCTGTAAATATTCATTTTTAAAAAAATACAATAACGAAATAACATAAATGATCACTTTCACCTCCATGTGTTAACCTTATTGGTCACATCACACACATGCATATATATGTATAAACTTTAAAGTTCTTCCATATCTATGATTGTTAATCACTACTCTGCTACCTGATTACAGTAGTATGATAGTATGGTTAACTCAGTAGATGAATTACAAACAATGGTAATAGTGATTTGCCAAGTGTTTTTGATGATCTGTACCAAACTAAATAATTCTGCACAGAATAGGACTGGTTGACTTCAGCCAAATAATAAGTAACTCAATAATAACAAAAAGGTGTAAAGTTTTATTGTTCAGCAATTCATAAAAAAGTTTGAGCACCAGAATCAATACTGTGACCTCCCAATCCAAACATGAAGAGGCTATCAACAGTGCAAAAACAGAATAAATAGCAATAACAAACAATCATGAATTCCCAAGAACTTAATGAATGGCGTTAGTACTTCTCACCCAGAAAAACTTCCATTTTAATGATAACAAATTTCATAATTTACCAGCTCACATGATATATGATAAAATAAATGCAGTTCTCCATTTCAATTTCAAGTTTTTAGCTTCAATTGTAAAATGGAATTAAATGTGATTGTACTATTC